>JAMPIV010014418.1:0-14170 GCA_024509875.1 Oreohelix idahoensis
GATCCTTAGAGAACATATTTCCCAAGTGTACACGTATATTTTCGGCAGGGTGGTGCCCACCAACTTACGCCAAGTGGGATGGCAACATCATAATGCAAGCCAAATCATACTCATACCAAAGTTCATATGAAAATTAAATTAAAATTAAAAAAAAAAAATTATCATAGTATTAAACAATGAATGTAATGAACTACACAATTTTTAAAAACCAAAAATACATTATTACAATGCCATTACGAATCAATTACTAATAAGAAATCTGCTAGTTACTCGTAGTAACTTGGATAATAATCGTTCCACAGTAGGTAAGATCTTGTGGCCATACTACCCGGTTGACATTATGTCCATTACTCTCTGCAGACGTCAATGACTGTGCTTCGAAAATTATCAATAACCACATATCTTATGGGTATAATGCTAAATATCTATTAATCAACATTAATCAAAAATACAAATATATAAATTGTCGGCCATGTAAAACTTTTTGGCCCATATATTGGCTAACCTAAGCCTTCTTCCGTTAATGGATTCAATAGGTAACATAAAAAGGAAAATTATTATGGTACAAATGTTATAAATTCGACTTAAAGTGAAGAACATATGTGCTGATATGTTCATTATAGTAGGGGACTGTATATCAGGAAAATATATAGACATTAAAAGAAATTGAAGTGGAAGTCAGTGTGGGCTAATCTGGACAAGAAAGTTTCTGCCATCACCATTATCCACGATCCCACGGATAGCTCGCACCGTTAAAATGAAAATAGGTTTGAAGAGCTATGGCATATCGAGTTGGACCTCGTTGCTCTTCAAGTAAGTTTTTGTTCCTGAATATGCGGTTAAGAGCTTTCTGGTTCGGTTTCCACAATTGAAAAGTGCGCCTAGAAGGAATCTCTTGCAACTTGAGAATTGACCATACCAATAGCCAATAATTGTCTACGGTCCTAAAAACGGAGTAATTTCCTTTCTGCGAGCATTTTATTTTACCTCAGATGATTATAAAATCACCGGATGCCAGAGTATCATAGAATACTCCTGGATAAGTGCTGCCTCCAATCCCATTTAAACGAGGCGTACACTTTGCAGAACAAAAGTTCTTCTCAAATAGTAGGGTAAACCTATGGATATAGTTGGAGATGAAAAATAGAGTTTTTAATCTGGTCCAAATGACGATTTGAATTCTTTGATGTCCAGCGGATCAGATCGATTAGGCGATCCATTTCTTCAGTTAAAGGTAGAATAGAGGGGTGCCATAATGGAGGACAGATTCGGAATGAATCGTCCCCGTTAAAATTGTGATCAAACCTAAGAGAATCCGTACTTGTTTTACTTCGTCTTAGGGACCATGTATATGTTTAGTATTATTTTGAAAACATTGTGGTCCTCCTGTCTTTAAAAGACCAATGACCAACACGAATGAACCCAAGGAATAAAATCTCGCACTAAATCCCTATCAAAGGCTTTAGAGAAGTGTTTGCAGTTCAGTTAAAATTATCCTCGCGAAGAGTAGACTCAGCAATTCGTATAAACCCAGATATTGATCGTTCCCAAGAATATAACTGAACAGACAGATAATAGTCTAAGTATGCCTATGACATCAGTACGATATGAAAGAATTTGACGCAATCTGATAAAGGGTCGGTGCGAGTCTTTAGAATATGGCCGAGCTGGTTCAGAGCTGGTTTATGTATTTTGTTCAACTCGCGAATGCGTGCTTCGTTCCGGTTTATCATCTTGGTGTAAGTGGTCAACGATTATATTGATTAATCATTTTGTTGTATGTCCAAGAATTACATTCTGTGTTGTCCTTTACGGAGCTCATCCATACTTAGAATACATATTTTTCCTATCAGAAGAGTTTCTTCATTTGCATAATCATCAACATTTGGCTAATGCAGCAAATAGCTTAGTAACGTATCGATGTGATAAAGTCCTCAATTCAGAGTCCATTGTATTTATTTACAGTTCACAACCATAAGGGACATTCACGTAGGTACACGTTCATTATATAGTTCATATATAGTTCATTAGGAATTACATGCTCATAATATTCGCTGTCCGTCCGTGTCAAAACAAGTATCATGTCAGATGAACTTCGTGGCTATATACGTGCGCTGTTGTAGTTCAACAGCTCAGAATGAGCCCATGAAGTTCTTGAATCTACAGATTTGATCATAAATACGATTCTCCTTCCATTATTAGTTTAATTTAATTTAATCTCAAGCTTAGATTAATTTCCGAACTGACCCCCCTGAAGTCTACATCGATTATCATCAGATATATAATATAGGCTATATACTCAGCCTATTATTTCCTTGGATGAAATAACAACGGACACGACCCTTCTTGCGTTGACGGATAGGCGTAAAAACAAAGGCCCTGTAAACCAAGTAACCCGGGCGTGGACATTCCCAACGCGAATGCGGTCCATAATCTCCGAATATATTTCGCGTTCACTATACCGTAAAATATTCGACATTATTTCTATAAATATAATGACCCCCCTTTAACGTTTTGCGGCATGGGGTAAACCCCAGCAGACGGCAGTCATTTAAAATATCCCCGTGTAACAGATTTCCTGGTCAGGGACGGTGGCAAAAAAAAAAAATGTATATTAAATAGATTTTTTTGAACAATATTAATCTAAATTATCAAAAATTTTAACAAAAAACCCGACGTATGACCTACTAAATTGTTCTATCCTGAGAACAGTGTCGCGGTCATGTCAGTAAAATATATTATAATAAAATCAACGTCCATATCTACATATACTTATATTAAACAAGGAAATATGTCACTGTCACTAAACTAATAGTAATTAATTTTGTTGTATGTATAGACTAAATCTAATAATAATGAGTGTTATTAAAATTATTCAACTTTAACTAACTATCAAAAGAGGTTTAAAATAATCAGCTAGACCAATTATATTGTAATGTCCTACGTATGGTACTAGCTCTTTAAAATTAATATCTAATAGAGGTATAAAACTAATGAGAAACACTTTGACTTTATTATATATTAGATACTGATTTAATAACTAGGAAATTTAATAATATTGGACATGAAGATCCAATCGTTGTTACCTCCTGTTGAATTGTATGAAAGTTCATTAAGACACAAGGTTCATATTATCAAATTATGATTTGATTATCCATTAATCGTTAGTTCCTTTATTAAACTTTGAAAGTAAATTGACTAAGTCATCAACGTATCTGTCCTTTCTACATCAGAGATTGTTCCTTTTTAACAGTTTTCAATCGAAATGAGTGATACTCAAAGTGGAATTGAAGTTCAAATTTTCAAACGATCAGTAAAACTTGATATTTTGATCACAATAGTTTATTTCGAAATGTCCTTATTTAGGTAGGAAGTCCAACTGAATTGTTGTATATTCTGACTTGATATCAATACCGTTCATTGCAAATGTAATGCTTGACTAGTCAGAAAATTTTCTCGAAATTGTAATATTCATTCAGAATCCGTAGGATGTCTGGACAACGTGTCGGCTATGACGCATTCAGTTCCAGGTATCGACTGTATCTCGAATTCGTAGGGTTGCAACGTAATAGCAAATCGTGCAAGTTTAGCACTTTTATGGTTTGAGCGACGTAATGCTGCCACTGATTTCTGATCAGTCTGGATCAGAAATGGAGATCCCAGTAAGAATTTCTCTAACTTGGTAATTGCCCAGATTACGGAGAGCAATTCTCGGTCCACAGTGGAATATTTCATCTCCGGAGGTTTCAGTTTGCGTGAGATATACATTACCGGGTGAAGGACATCATCATGATATTGCAGTAGACATGCCCCGAGTCCGTAATTACTCGCATCTGTACGTAGAACAAACTTTTTAGAAGCATCTGGTAATCTTAAAACAGGTGGGCATGAAAATATTTTTAAGATAGTGCGAAAAGTTTTGTCACATTCGTCGGTCCAATTTATCCTTAAAGGCATGTTCTTCTTTAGTAACGAAGACAGGACAGCCGTGATGGATGATAGGTGAGGTACAAATCTGCTATAGTATTGGATTAAACCTAACAGACTCCTAACCTGTTTCTTCGTTTGAGGAACAGATAAATTTAATATTTTAGAAACCGTACTGGGAATTGTTTGGATACGTCCCGATCCAATAATGTGCCCAGGAATGTTATCTCATTACACGCTATTTGAATTTTAGTTGGTTTAGCGGTTAAATGGTTATCCCGCAATATTTCCAAAACTGATTTAAGACCCAAAAAAATGTTCCTCAAATGATGAACTAAACAAACATATGTCGTCAATATAGGTAATTATATCTGATCTACCTGCTAAAATTTTTCGCATCATGCGAATAAAGGTAGCTGGAGCATTCATTAGCCCAAAAGGCATCACGTTCCACTGGTAAAGACCTTGTGGAGTTGAGAATGCTGTGTAGTATTTGGCTCTTTCGGTTAGTGGAATCTGCCAATAACCTTTAGTTAAGTCAATTTTAGTAAAAAGTGTAGCATTGGATAGACGAGGAAGTAAATCGTCAAGGATAGGATGTGGTTCGCTATCTGGTACTGTCTGCGCATTAAGTTTCCTATAGTCAACACATAAACATATGTTGTTGTCCTTTTTCCGGACAATGACTAAAGGAGAAGAAAATGGAGATGTACTAGTCTCAATAATACCTAATGATATCATCTGTTCGAGTTCCTGAGATGTCTTACTCAGAAAATGTAGAGGTACAGAATAAGGATGAACACGAATTGGTGTATCATCGTTAAGAATAATATCGTGACTAATTACAGATGTGCAACCCGGTACATCAGTTAACACATCTGGGAAAGATTGTAGAAGATCAGCAACGCGTTGATGCTGTTGCGGTGTAACCGTAGAAGAAATGGTCACATCACGCCAAGATTCAGTAGATTGGACAGTAAGTACAGGTAAAGGCATCTGCACTTCAGGAAAAGAAGATTCTTCCTCCTGTATAACAGATAGATTAGAATAATGACAAGTAGATACAGTATTCTCATCTAATTCATGAAAAATTGACTGTAAGTGTATAGGACGTGTATGAAATTGCTTGAGCATATTAATATGGAATATCTTTCTGTGTCCCTTGATATCTAAGACGTAATCAACGTCTGAAATTTTTATCAGTAACCTTATAAGGACCAGTCCATGAGATCAATAACTTATTGTTATTGTGAGGGAGTAATACATAAGCCTCATCGCCTGGGAATAATTGACGTAATCGTCTAGATCGATTTTGTATAGATCGAGCCTTAGCTTTTGCAGCCTCAGAAGAAGCTGTTGCCAATTGGCAAGACTCAATAATATTATTTCGAAGATTAATCACATACTCATAAGATGACTGAGTGTCCTGAGTCATCTCTGCATCAATTAATAAATCTTTTATCAGTCCCATAGGACCTCTCGGAGGGGCACCAAAAACTAACTCAAAGGGAGAGAAGCCAGTTTGTTCATGTGGCACCTCTCGGTAAGCAAATAGGACAGCTGGGAGTGCTCTGTTCCAGTCCTGAGGGTGTTTAACAGTAACCTTATGTAAAAGTTGCTTAAGCGTACGGTTAAGTCTTTCAACTGCACCGTTACTCATGGGATGATAAATACTACTCAAATTTCTATCAATGTTCCAGGTTTTCATTACCTCCTTCATGGTATCGGATATAAACTGCGACCCATGGTCAGACAATAATTTTCTAGGAAACCCTATTCTAGAGAAAATTAGATGTAATGCATCAGCTACATCTGTGGTAGTGGTTGTCTTCAATGGAATGGCTTCTGGCCATCGTGTGCATAAATCAATGCACGTGAGAACAAATCTATGTCCTCTCGCAGATGGTAGAAGTGGACCAATTATATCTATGGCCATCTTGTCAAAAGGTCGTACTGAGATATTGCAAGCCTGAATAGGCGCCGTGTGAAAAGCTCCACGTGCTTTCACTTCCTGGCACGTAGTACAAGAACGTAATACTGCGAAATATCACGTGACACTCCTGGCCAAAAGAATGAAGATAATACTCGAGATCGTGTTCGAGTATATCCCATATGTCCTGCACACTGCGAGTCATGCGCGTGTTGAAGAATGTACCGTCTAAAAGCAGCCGGTACCATCACTTGTTGTTTTACCAGTGATTTATCACTAAAACATCTAATTAGTATATCATTTTTCATAATAAACCAATGTTTGTTCTTATTACCTGAAGGTAAATTATCAACCTTATTAACTAGGTTAAAAAATTTATTTAGAGATTTGTCATTTTTTTGTTTGTTAGCAAATGATTCCCTGTCAATAGGTGAATTGACCTCAATATCCTCCTGTTTTTCTGCATCCATCTTATTATCATTGACACTCTCTATGAGCATAGTCTGAGCTCTAGTTGTCACGGCGTTTCCAGTGCATAGATTGTGTCTCTCCCATTCAATAATATCTTCCGGTGAACAATCCTTGCTGCCGTGTATGCGACCCACCATAAGGTCTGCTATTGGCTTTTTTAGCATGCATACCTTCACGTTACCTGTGAAAAAAGGTGTGTTAACATGGATAACAGCTGTGGGGTAAAACTCAATAGTTCCCCCAAAAGTCATGCAACGGACATATTCCCCCGTTGCACAGCTAGGATGTATTAGCGACTGTCGCACTCCAATGGTTGTGGACCCCGAGTCTCTCAATACAGAAACTACAGAACCGTTTACTATCCCTCTGTTAAAAATCAGAGAGCCTGTTCCATCATTGGCTGCAAGACCTACTTCTGGTGTAATGTGTCCGCAGTTTAGCACTGTCTCCTTTGCCTTCTGAAAAATAAGATTGCATTGTGGGCAACTATTTGCCACGTTATAATTTATAGCAAAGCATGCAGCAGAAGAATTCATTGTATTATCGTTAGGTGGAACCTGAACCTTAGGGGTGATATCATTTGTCACTGCTGCCCCGGTATTATGGTTATAATGTGAAGATCCACGAGAATGAGAACGATTACGAGAATAATTAGTTGAATTATCCCGTTGTCGTCTATTGTAATTGTTATCTCGATGTCTCGAGTTATAATTATCGCTATTCTTCCAATTGTTACCATTATTATATTGATATGGCCGATTATAACTTGAGTTACGAGGATTACTGTTGTGTCTTCACTGAGGTGAATAATTTCTGGTTTGTTGTCTTCCTCTATTAAAGTTATTGTTAAAGTTATTCTGTCCCTTATGAAAATTAATGTCGTAGTTTCCTTTGAACCTACCTCTGTCCACACTGTGTGTTCTAGGTTTGTTATGATTATGATATGCCATATTGGAGGCTACAGGAAGTGGTTCTCTTATCAACGATCCAGAAATATTAGCATTCGGATGAGCTGTGCAGTAATTTAAAGAAATTTTTTCTAACTCATCAATAGATTCTGGTTTTCTTTCTTGCAGATAAGCAAAGAATGGTGGGCTGACAGAAGATAACACTTTATCCCTCAATAATAAATCAACTAATTTGTCGTAAGATTTGTTGACACCTGCCAGTTCAACCCATCTGTTAAAAGTATTGTGTATGTTAGCAATAAACCCTGTGAAATCTTTATTGTTATCTGGCAACAAACTTTTAAAACGTAATCTACATGCCTCTTCGTTCAAGTGGAAACGACGTAATAACAACGTCTTAATGGCCTCATAATCTGTGGCTAATGTAGGATCAATGTTTTGTGCTGCACTTGCAGGTTCGCCATCCAGAAATTCCTTAAGTTTAAGTGCCCATGCAGTTTTGTCAAGGTTATTGACCTTACATATATCCTCAAAGCGCGCCAGCCACGATGAAAGGTCGTCCACGTGTAATTTGAATGGTGGTAATTTAAAGTAATAATTGCCCTTAATTCGGGTGGATGAAGATCCAGATTGAGCATTATCATTTTGGCTTGCTGCAGCACTCTGCGAATTAAGTTTTGCTGTTTCCAATTTAAGCCGTTGCAATTCCATTTCTTGCTGCAATATGATTTCTTGTCTTTTAAATTTATTCTCTTCTTCAATCCGCAGGATTTCATCTCTTGCTATCTTTCTTTCTTCTTCTTGTCTTAATTCTTCTCTCTCTGCTTTAGCAATAGTTTTTCTTTTCAGCCTCTTTTCTTTCAAGTTCTTCCATCTCTGCCTTAGCAATAGCTTTCCTTTTTCAGCCTCTTCTGCCTTATGGTTCGCAAGTTTTGTTCAGCAAATTCAAGGAGTGCCTCTCCCTTTTTATTACAATCTTTTCCAATTTTAATGAAATGGTCCAAGGTCAGCATTCTTGGAGTTTAATTATTTAAGTATTCAATTACTTATGTATTGTAATCAACAATATAATCTATGTCGATAATTATAATTACTCAACGAATAAATAATTAATATAAGAAATTGTAATATTACTGTATTGTTATGTATAAGTTTTCACAGTCTATAATATTTTGTAAAAATATTATATATATATTCACTGATATCTATCATAAATAGTTATGATAATTAGTTATATAAGATGCTGAAATTATATCAAGCACTTAATATTAGCATTTAATAATTATGTGCATTATCCCCAAATAATTAGTCTTAATTGTCACTAAGTTCACAATATAGTACTGAGAAAGTGTACTAATTTATATTAAATATGTATTAATATGTTATAAAGTTTTAATAATTAATCATTATATTTTTATGCCATCATCATGAGGCATAAAGTGCATTGCCCATTTCTAGGACCACTACTGCAAATATGTGCAAAGTCCCTAATTCCTCATCAAAGCTGATAAAAATTTAATCATATTCATCTACACTATTATTAATGAAGAAATTATAGCATTAATATAAAATTATAGAAGGATGAAATGAATACAAACAATACAATGGGTTAACCAAGGATTACGAAACAGTATTACCATACGACAAGACATTTTCACAATAAAAAATGCATTAATAACTAAGTGGTATAAAACGGAAGTGAGAGATTAAGAATGAACTGAATAGAAAGTTAAGCTGTGTACGTAACAAATAGTGACGTCACAGGACTCATTTGACGTTAATACAATACATTTAATTAAAATTAAAGATAGCTAGATCAGAATAAACAAGATAGATTACGAACATAAGACTGTAAATGAATAAAAATAAGAACCAAATACACATGAAAACACCAGTTATAACATGACTATACACCTAACATGCAAAGTGAATTAATGCAAGTCCGAACCAAACGATTACCGATAATGATAATTCGACGCTTTCTTCGCGAGGTGCTATTAATTCACAGCCTTAGGAACATTCAGAATGAATATCGGCATCCTCAGAGCCATTTTATTCATTCCGAACCGCCGCCCAACCATACCCGCTACATGAAAAGGACAGGAACAATATTTAACATGGATACAACGAAAAAAGAACATGGCGTTATTGGACGAACAGGACGAAATATTTTAACCTTTAAAATCAGTGACTTATCTTGTTTTGGCGGTAATATCGTACATTATATGCTTCGACGACAGACTCGAGAGCTTGTTTGTATCATTGAGAAAGTCAGCAATAGGTTTCATTTGATGTTTGAAAGCTCAAATAAATTTTTTTGATGGACATTGTCAGCTGCTGGCTTTTCCAACCGTTCATGCTGTCGTCAAGGGCATGACGTCACCGGTGTATTTGCAAATAATGTCCATTTCATCGAAAGGAATTTAGTTCTTTAAACTCGTTAATATTTGAAATTATCCACGCCACATCTGGCCGCCAATTGATAAAGGGGCGAGTCTTTAGATAAGGCCGAGCTGGTTTAGAGCTGGTTATGTATTTTGTTCAATCGCGAATGCGTGCTTCGTCCGGTTATCATCTTGGAGTAAGGGTCAACGTTATATTGATTAATCATTTGTTGAATGTCCAAGAATACATTCGTTCCTTTCGGAGCTCATCATATAGATACATATTTTTCCTATCAGAAGAGTTCTTCATTTGCATAATCATCAACATTGGCAAATGCAGCAAATAGCTGTAACGTATCGATGTGATAAAGTCCTCAATTCAGAGTCCATGAATTTATTTACAGTTCACACATAAGACATTCACGTAGGTACACGTTCATATATAGTTCATATATAGTTCATTAGGAATTACATGCATAATATTCATGTCCGTAAGTGTCAAAACAATATGTCAGATGAACATCGTGGCTATATACGTGCGCTGTTGTAGTCAACAGCCAGAAATGAGCACATGAGTTCTTGACATCTACAATTTGAATCATAATACGATTCTCCTTCCATTATTAGTTTAATTTAATTAATCTCATGCTTAGATTAATTTCCGAACTGACCCTGAAGTCTACATCGATTCATCTATATAATATAGGCTATATACTCAGCCTTATTTCCTTGGAAGAATCACAAGACACGACCTTCTTGCTTGACGGATAGCGTAACAAAGGCCCTGTAACCAAGTCACCCGGCGTGACCTTCCCAACGCGAATGCGTCATAATCTCCGCATATATTTCGCGTTCACTATACCGTAAAATATCGACATATTCTATAAATATTAATGACCCCTAAACGTTGCGCATGGGTAAACCCCAGCAGACGCCGTCATTTAAAATAACACCGTAACAGCATCATGCGTACGAATGTAGCAGGGGCGTTCATAAGGCCGAAAGTCATGAAATTCCATTGAAATAAACCCCTAGGTGTAGAAAAAGCGGTAAGAGGTTTGGCACGTTCAGTTAAAGGAACTTGGCAATAACCTTTAGACAAGTCTAGTTTGGTAAAGAATCTAGAATTAGAAAGTTAGTTTAGTAGCTCTTCTAGTGAAGGCATAGGTTCAGCATCAAACTTCGTAACTTGGTCCAATTTGCGATAATCAACGCAAATGCGAATGTTATTGTCTTTCTTTCGAACAATAACCATAGACGAAGAGTATGCTGAAGTGGATGGTTCGATTATTTCTAATCGTATCATCTCATCCAATTCTTTCTCGACTTGTGACTGAAAATGGATAGGTATTGGATAGGGTCTGACTCTGATAGGATTATGGTCAGTAAGTACTATGTCATGTTTGCTCACATGTGTGTGTCCCGGGATGTCTGTAAGGACATCCTGAAATGTTTGCAACATCGAATAGACTTGTCGATGTTCCTCAGTGGAAAGATTAGGAGAAACGGTAACGTTTTTCCAAGATTCCGTAGAATGAAGTGGGATCACAGGAAGTGGAAGATTGACATCAGAAAAAGTAGTTTCCTCATCCTGTATAACTGACAGGGATGAGTAATGATCATGAGGTACCGGAGAATCGTCCGTCGCCTGGAAAATAGGCTGCAAATAGTCAGGTCGTTCATGAAATTCCGAGAGCATATCTATGTGGAAAGTTTTATGCTTTCCATCAATATCGACAACATAGTCGACATCGGAAATTTTAGAGACTATTGCATACGGACCTTTCCTTGCAATAAGAAGTCTGTTCTCCCTTGAAGGAAGTAGGACGAGTGCTTTGTCACCTGGACAAAGTTGTCGTAGACATCTGTTCTTATTTGCAAATAGCCTTGCATTTTCTTTGGCAAAGATGAAGAAGTTGCTAGTTTGCATGCCTCGATGATCTTTTGCCTAAGAGCAATGACATACTCATAAGACGACTGAGTGTCATCGCTAATATTATCGGCAGTGATGAGATCGTGAAGTAAAGACATAGTGCCGCGCGGTCGCGCGCCAAAGACAAGTTCAAAAGGAGAAAACCCTGTGTGTTCATTGGGGACCTCTCTATAAGCAAAGAGAGCCGCGGGTAAAACCCTGTCCCAATCCTGAGGATGATCCTCAGTTATCTTCCCAAGTAAAGTCTTGAGTGTTCTATTCAAACGCTCAACTAACCCATTAGACATTGGGTGATAGATACTGCTGAGAGACCTTTTAATATGTAAGATAGACAATACCTGTGACCCATAGTGTCAGATATAAGTTGCGTGCCATGGTCTGACAATATTTCTTTGGGGAATCCCAAGCGAGAAAATATCAGCCAAAGAGCGTCTGCGATATCGGCAGTGGAGATGCTCTTAAGAGGTATAGCCTCTGGCCAACGTGTGCACATATCGACACATGTAAGGATAAATTGATGTCCTCTGGCCGACTTGATCCTAAAAGGACCGATAATATCTATTGCCATTTTCTGAAACGGCCGAATAGGAATGTCAGCAGCCTGGATAGGCGCAGCATGTCGTGGTCCTTTAGATTTGACCTCCTGACATACTTTGCAAGAGCGACAGTACATTCGTATGTCCTTGCTCACAAATGGCCAAGAAAGCCGCAAGAACCCTCGACTTTGTACGGGAAAAACCCATCTGTCCAGCACATTGTGAGTCATGAGCATGTTGCAATATTTGCAATCTCATACTCTTAGGCACAAGAATTTGAGAATGTGTAGACGTAGTCGAGTCTTGTACCATACGCACAAGTACGCCGTTCTTCATAGATATCCAAGACTTCCTATTTGTAATTTGATTCGGATCACCTTTTTTTGCTAGAATAAAGAATTTTTGTAAAGAAGAATCTTCTTCTTGCAATTTTATGAATGAGTCACGTGAAATAATGCAGTGACTTCCTTGGCTATTTACTTCATTATTACTAGTCAATGAAGTTTGGGGTGTCTCTAGAGCTTGTGCTCTTGTGACCACTGCATCGGTAGCATGCATATTTTGATCTTCCCAAGCAGCTATCTGCTGTGGGGTACATTCCCTAACTCCGTGAATACGACCGATAATAATGTCCGCAATAGGGTTAGGTAGAAAACACGCGTGGACATCTCCCGTAAAGAAGGGAGTAGCAATATGTATTATGGCAGTAGGATACTTTTCCAAAGTGCCACCAAATGTGACACATTTGATGACCTTTCCTGTAGCACAGGATGGATTTACAAGAGATTGCCTAACACCAATAGTAGTACATCCAGAATCAAACAGAACTGAGACTGGATTACTATTTACAAGACCCTTATGTAGTATAAGAGAACCTCTCCCGTCATGCGCAACAGCAGCAGGAAGAGCGGGAAGAGGATGACCACAGCTTAAAGTAGTTACGGTAGTCGGTTCGAACAAAGTACTGCATTGGGGACATTTAGTTGCCCTACTAAAGTCAAAGGCAGAACATGTGATAGCACTAGAGTTTTTATCATCATCACCTTGTTTACATGCTCCCTGAGACTCCTGCTGTACAGAGTTTGCCTGTTGATATCTCTTTCTTTTATGTTACGATCTATCGCGACCATTATTGCCTCTGCAATTATCATTAAACTCCCTACTGTAATTGTTATCCTGGTTTGAATTCCAGTTTCCATAACTGTCATTACCATTTCTATACTGTTGAGAACCTCTATTATATTGGTTTTGAGGTCTCCGCGAAAAATAGTTTCCTCTATACTGACTACCTTTGCGAAAATGTCTAAAATTATTGGGAGTAGTATACCGTGGAGTATCAGCTTGTCTCCAGTTCTGCGAAGAAGAATCACCCTAAAATTGATTGCTATGATTTTGAGCATAATTACGGTTACTCTTCTTATTAAAATTTTGTTGGCTACCCTGAAATTTACGCATGAAATTTGGGCCATAAGGTGCTGCCGAAGCAACTGGCAGACCTTCTTTTACTTTAGAGTTGCTAATGGTTACGTGAGGATGCGCAGTGACATACTGGCAACAGTATTCTTCCATTTCTTTTATGTTTTTACGCTTACGCTCATGAAGAAAAGAAAGAAAAGATTCATTGACAGAAGACATAACCTTGTCTCTAAGTAGTAAGTCCACAAGTGCTTCATATGTATGTTCTATCTTAGACAGCTCAACCCATCGTGAAAAAGTAAGACGTATCTTTGAAATGAATTCAGAGAATTCAACTCCAGTATCTGGCAACATATTTTTAAATTGAAGACGATAGCCGTCTTCGTTAAGTTGGTACTTCTTTAACAAGACTGCCCTGATAACCTAATAATTGTTCTTGTCAGGCTCATCTACCATACTTAACATACTCAAAGTATCACCTCTAAGTAAATTGGACAACTGATAAACATACATTGATTTATCTATGTTATGTGTTTTACACGCACGTTCGAATCTATCCAGATAAAACGTTATATCGTCACTGGAAGCATTGAATGCAGGTAGAACTTATTAACCTTATTTTGTTATCAAATGTATAATAATTAGCACCAGTCACTTCTTAATCA
>JAMPIV010014419.1:0-195000 GCA_024509875.1 Oreohelix idahoensis
ATCTATATTTGATGTTCACATCTTCATTACTAATCTATATTTGATGTTCACATCTTCATTACTAATCTATATTTGATGTTCACATCTTCATTACTAATCTATATTTGATGTTCACGTCTTCATTACTAATCTATATTTGATGTTCACGTCTTCATTACTAATCTATATTTGATGTTCACATCTTCATTACTAATCTATATTTGATGTTCACATCTTCATTACTAATCTATATTTGATGTTCGCATCTTCATTACTGTCGTAAATTTAGATAGGTTTGAAAGTTTTTTATGGTCCCGCCTGAGTAGAGTGGATGGCGATAAGTACGTGAGAAGTATAGGTGTGAGAATAGATTTCACGAGTGAATAGTTTAAGGAGAAGATCTGTCTCTGGAATGAGTAGTTTCCCTAGTCCAGCCTATCTATACGACTGTCTTTTAGTACCAGACAATCTTGCACCTCCCTGTATATGTAAATATAGGTTTAACTACACACACAAACACACACACAGCAATGTGACAACAAGATACACAAACGTGAAAAACTATGTTTTATTGGGTATGGGTCTGACCAACACACAAAGTTAAGTTCTTTTGTTGTTTATTATCATTAAACTTTACAACATCGAATATCTAAAGAAAGATCAAATAAAATCAGAATTTCATACATAGAAAAATAACAGAATCCATGTGCCGTTCCCCTTATTGAGAAAAAAGAACCCAACAAGTTAATAACCCCATAGGTCAAAGGTTAGCACGATGTTACAGAATAAACAGTAAAGAAATCAAAGTTCCTACTAAATGCTATCCAGTAAAGTAAACAATATTTAAACAGAATCCAGATGATACAAGTTTCCTGTAACAAAGAAAATATTCACTCTCTCTGTCATACGTGGCCACTCACTCAATTCTTACCTACTCTTCGTGAAAAAAAATCTCTTCGACATACACTCCCTGAATATATATATATATATATATATATATATATATATATATATATATATATATATACATATATATATATATATATATATAATATATATATATATATAATAATTTCCAGTGTGTTTTTTATCTTCCAAATTGGCCCCCAGTCCCTCCTCTAATAATTAAAATTAGTATAAGGCGGGCGCCTAATATGGTGGTTGATTCCAGGATAGACAAATGTCACCCTCGAATAGTTAATGTAGAAAAACCGGGATCTTGTGTTCACAGTAAACGGTAGAAAATACTTTCAGTATAGGGAAACCTCTGGTTGCTAAAACTGTTAATTGTGATGGTGATGGTAAAATCCTATCGGCTGGCTCTGTGGTGAGTGCCGAATTTTGAAACAGCGTAACTTGCTGGATAAATCCACTGATACGACTGTCAAAAGTCAGATAGTAATGTTATTTGTGTTACGCCACAGTCGGCTGATGAAATTGAACAAATATCTGGGTATTGATATGTCCAGTTAAATTTTACTATTTAAAATGTTAATTTTCTCTTTGGCTAATCCTGTTTACAACTGAACTTGGGGATGCGTAAGCCAAGAAGAAGACAACATTAATCGATCAGTAAATGAATAAAAAGGACCAAAATAGACCGCTGGTCGCCCTTTGATCAGGTTCACAAATCAGAATTACAATCCCCACTAAATGCTATTAACATATCTACCACAATGGTTCTAGACTATGTGTTTAGACTATACAAAATTCTGAGCGTCAACTGATAACTGGTTTGGAAAGACACAGTTTACATACATTATTGTCTTTCTGATCTATTGATGACGTTACTTTTCACACTATAGTGCATAGCAGAAAAATCAGGAAACTACGTTTTCCCAGATGAAAGGTTTTCATGGGCGCTTTGTCGGCGTTGCTAATCGACAGCAGAGACTTGGAACCGTGTAACGGGTTTTCCTTCCGAGATTTTCCCCCGTTTCTGAAGATCAAAGAGTTGTCTCTCCCTGTATGTACGAACATCAAAGGGTACTCGGGGAAAATATTTTTGCCCGAGCGACTCACTTCAAAATGTCCGGTGTTATTCCACGTCCGTCTGTCTGATATCCGATGATTGACAGATCAGCTCGAGGGAGAAACTCAGGTAAATAAACCCGATTCGCTCCCTGTTATGACTGGCAGGTCGCGACAGTTGGTAAACTTTTAGTTTGTTTACGTCTCAAGAAAATGAGTAAACGCAGGCAGAAAGATGCTTGACTTTTACTAGCAAATCATAGAACGCCACGAGGTCACGACAGACTGTCAGATACTGTAGGCTATATTTCCATTATACGTCACAATTACTAATCTATATTTGATGTTCGCTTCTTCATTACTAGTCTATATTTGATGTTTACATCTTTCATTACTAGTTTATATCTGATGTACTTCATCCCTATTCTATATTTTATCTTCACAAATTTCCTTAGAAGTCTGTACCTGATTTTTACATCTTTCATTACAAGTCTTTTTCTAATGTTCACATATTTCATTACTAGTCTATAGACTAATAGTTGATGTTCCTAGTCTATATTTGATTTTCATATAGGTCATTACCAAGTTTTTTTTTTTTTAATTTGATTGTTCTCATCATTTAGTTCATGTTCACGTCTTTCATTATTAATCTACATCTGATGTTCACATTTTTACATTACAAGTCTATATTTGATGTTCACATCTTTCATTCCTAGTCTATATCTGATGTTCACATCTTTCATTCCTAGTCTATATTTGATGTTCACATCTTTCATTCCTAGTCTATAATTGATATTTCAAATTTTTTCATTACCAGTCTAAATCTGATGTTCCCATCTTTCATTTCTAGTCTATATTTTATGTTCATTAGCTTATTCTTTGTTCACATCGGTAAACATAAGTCTGTGTTTGAGGTTCACATCATTCTTTAGTAGTCTATTTCCAATGTTCACATCTTTCATTATCAGTCTATATTCAATGTTCACCCTACATCATCATTACTAGTTTATATTAACTGTTCACATCTTTCATTAACAGCTTGTATATATAATGTTCAAATCTTTCGTATTAATTTCAGCATCTAATGTTGACATCTTTTCATAACCTAGCAGTTTTATATTCATGGTCACATCATTCATTACTAATCTACATGTGATGTTCACATTTGTTATCACTAGTCTACTTTTGATGTTCACATATTTCAGTAATAGTTCATATCTAATGTTCACACCTTTCATTAGTAATCTATATTTAATGTTCACATCTTTCATTACTAGTCTATATTTGATGTTCACATTTTTCATTACTAGTCTACATTTGATGTTCAAATCTTTCAGTAATAATTCATATCTAATGTTCACATCTTCTAGCACTACCCTATATTTTTGATCTTCAAATTCTTCAGTCCTGTATAAGACTCTTCCTTTGCTAGACCTAATTCTAAGTCTTGCATGCGCAAGACACCATTTTTACGAAAAGTAGTAGTTGTAAAGACTTATTTATTATCCTTTGCAGTCCTTACAAAGCATGGGAACACTACTGCTGAAGGTCACTTTGCAGGGCCAGCCACTGTGGTGGCCCATGATCTGTAGGGAGGACAAAGAAAAATGATAATTTAAATATCTAAGCGTCTGATTGGGTAAGTCGTTACAGTGCTTTCCTCTCAAGGCTCATATACCAGGTTCAGGGATTGAAACATCGTAGTGTCACACTTCAGTAGACTGAAGGCTGCCATGTTGGCCAAAAAATACGGTGTTTCACTTCAAGCCGGAATTTTAATTTTTTTTTTTTTTTAATGGCCTCAGTGGTTGTTGTGCATTATTAATTTTAATAAAGCTCAAAACAGGGTTGGTGTTAGGTTAAGGCTAGCTGTTTGACAAAGCTCGAAACTTGGGGTTAGGTTAAGGAAAGCTGTAACGTAAATATTGGATAGCCAGTCTGGCAACATGAGACAACATGGTAAGACCTTGACTACTGTCCTCATCATCTACCATATATTTTTCAGCTAATTTACAATGATTTTCTATCTGCTGCAAGATATTTTCTCATAAGCATGTTTACTTTTAATTAAGCTTTTAATCTCTGTTCTGCCCATCACTAAATTTATTCGGTTTGCAGCACATGTATCTTTATTGGCGTCACTATCTGTCCCTTTTCATCTCCTCCAATGTGTAAGGTACCCAGGCTATTAAAATGAACATCATCTTACTTACTTACTCAGTCCGTTTCTCATCTACTTGGGAGTGTAGAGGTTTGCCAGAGAGAGCAACATGTTATCCTATAGGCTGCCTTTCTTTTGGCCTGGCTCCAATCCAGTTCTCTGTCCTTCAGAGATTGTTTTTGATGTTGTCCTCCCAGTTAACTGTGGGTCGTCCTGGAGGCCAGGATCCTTAGCTTTTCGTTTCTCATGTTTTTGTCAAGGTAGCTGGTCTTCTCCCATTCTGCAGACATGGTCCCCCCAAACCATTGGAACGGATTCTTCGACTCGGATTTGCAGGGTGCTAAGTTTTTGAGGCTATGATGAATTGGTTGTGAACTCTGACCCTTCTTGTCACTTAGACCACCTTCCTCAAATACCTCATTTCTGAGATTTAAAGCTGGATCTTAGGGTTGTGTAATCATTGCCCATGACTCACATCCGTAGGTCAAGACTGGGCTGAACATCATCAGATAAATAAAAAGTATTATTAGCCAGGAACATTTATCTGTGCTGAGAAATCAGGATGGGGGTTTATCAGCTAGAGTAAGGGGAAGGACTGTTGCTGCACAGAGCGCTGCTTACATGACAACAACCTCCAACATGATAATGAAGGTAGAGGCTGCTGCAGCACTGAGGGTAGCTGTCTTAAACTTAATTAACAAGGGCAGTTTTTGTGTGTCAAGACTCTCAGTCCATGCTACAGATGGTCCAAAATAGGTGGCTATTGCATGATTGGAAAAACATCAATAACAAGCATTTTTAAATCATCCGGAACTGGTGTGGATCTACTGTCCTGGTCATGCTGGGGTTACGCTGCAATGAGAGAGCTGACAAAACTATTAACTAGCTTCGAGAGCAGCCACAGTGGGGGACATTAGATATGGATAAGGGAGACATTACGAAGTGCAATCAGTGATTGCCTATTTAGACAACGACACTGCAATCAATGAATCGACAAGGCTAAGATTGCTGGAATATAGCATCAAACGGCAAGGCTTTTCAGGGATGGACGTATGAGAGGAAGGCATCCGGCGTGTAGGCCAATACAATCAGCGCGCAACTGGTAACAATTAGCATTCATATCCTTCATTTTTTCATTATCATTTCATTTCATTAACATTTGCTAAGGTAGACTAAGCCCCTGTGGGTTTCCCCAGAGTGCAGTGATATCGATTCTGATCAACAAACAACAATCAGCAACATTGGTTTTCCGTTATATTTGTTTGTTTTTGTATGCCAAAACAATATCTGCCCCACAAATTTCGGTTTGCTTACCAAGTTGCTGAGACTGGCCAGATCTGTCTTTGCTACTGTTGTAAAACCGTTGTCCGCATCCCAGTATTCAAAGTATTAAATCTAGCCAAAAGAAAAAAAAAACACTTCTTGCGGCTTAGCAACTTCTTCCTCAGACGGCCATTTTGAACTTAATTTTTGCACCAATATTTTACGTTACCATGCAGTTTCTGCACCGTTCACAATGGTGCTATTATAGGTAAAATGTGCATCCATGCAAAATATACTTACTTACTTGGTTGTTCCCCTTCTACCGTGAGGTGTAGAGGTTTGGAAGAGACAGCGCCAGACTATCCTATCGGCTGTCTTCCTCCTGGCCTGGTTCCATTCTAGTCCTCGGTCCTTCAAAGATTGTCTAATGTTGTCCTCCCAGCGGACTCTGGGTCGTCCTGGGGGGTCTGGATCCTTGGCTCTTTGTTTCCCATGCTTGTCGTGGTAGCCGATCTTCTCCTATTCTGCAGACATGGCCAAACCATCTTAGTTGGGGCTGTTCTACTTGGGTCTGCAGAAATATACACCAGACATAATCTTTCTCTGATAGGACTACTTTTTAACTCTTGACAGTAAGTTAGGCAATTCCTCTCCCTAAATTATACATACAACATTAAATCCCCTAGGCATGTAGTACTAAATTATTCATACAAAATTTAATCCTCTACGCATGTAGTATAACTCGAAATAATATGATTGTGTGTAGGGTTGGAAACCTGACGATGTCAAACAAACTATTACATAATTCGGGCTGCAAACACGCATGGACGCTTTGATGCCGGCTTCCTACATGGGGGTTAGCGGCAATGGTGGTTTCATACTACATAGGGAGTTAAGGGGGAAATGGTAACGAAGATGAATATGAATAATAATATGACCGAATGCTTATTTATCGCCAAGAAAGGTCTTCTCGGGACAAGGTCAGTCATCAGGTGCAATCTTCACATCGAAGGTCGGCTGTAATAGATCTCCTACGTCTTCTGTCTCTTGTCTTGATGGTGAACTCTGATAGATTCTTTCCTGTCTCTTGTCTTGATGGTGAACTCTGATTGGCTCTTTTCTGTTCATCTCTTGCCTTGATGGTGAACTCTGATTGACTCTTTTCTGTCTCTTGCCTTGATGGTGAACTCTGATAGACTCTTTCCTGTCTCTTGTCTTGATGGTGAACTCTGATAGACTATTTCCTGTCCATCTCTTGTCTTGATGGTGAACTCTGATATACGCTTTCTTGTCCATCTCTTGTCTTGATGGTGTTTCTGATAGGGACTCTTTTCTTGTCCATCTCTTGTCTTGATGGGAACTCTGCTATAACGCTTTCTTGTCCATCTCTTGTCTTGGAAGGTGAACTCTGATAGACTCTTTCCTGTCCATCTCTTGTCTTGATGGTGAAACTCTGATATACGCTTTCTTGTCCATCTCTTGTCTTGATGGTGTTCTGATAGACTCTTTCTTGTCCATCTCTTGTCTTGATGGTGAACTCTGCTATACGCTTTCTTGTCCATCTCTTGTCTTGAAGGTGAACTCTGATAGACTATTTCCTGTCCATCTCTTGTCTTGATGGTGAACTCTGATATACGCTTTCTTGTCCATCTCTTGTCTTGATGGTGTTCTGATAGACTCTTTCTTGTCCATCTCTTGTCTTGATGGTGAACTCTGCTATACGCTTTCTTGTCCATCTCTTGTCTTGAAGGTGAAACTCTGATAGACTCTTTCCTGTCCATCTCTTTGTCTTGATGGTGAACTCTGATATACGCTTTCTTGTCCATCTCTTGTCTTGATGTGTGTTCTGATAGACTCTTTCTTGTCCATCTCTTGTCTTGATGGTGAACTCTGATATACGCTTTCTTGTCCCATCCTCTTGTGTTGACGGTGAGCTCTGATAGACTCTTTCCTGTCCATCTCTTGTCTTGATGGTGAACTCTGATATACGCTTTCTTGTCCATCTCTTGTCTTGATGGTGAACTCTGATATACGCTTTCTTGTCCATCTCTTGTCTTGATGGTGTTCTGATAGACTCTTTCTTGTCCATCTCTTGTCTTGATGGTGAACTCTGATATACGCTTTCTTGTCCATCTCTTGTCTTGAAGGTGAACTCTGATAGACTCTTTCCTGTCCATCTCTTGTCTTGAAGGTGAACTCTGATATACGCTTTCTTGTCCATCTCTTGTCTTGATGGTGAACTCTGATATACGCTTTCTTGTCCATCTCTTGTCTTGATGGTGTTCTGATAGACTCTTTCTTGTCCATCTCTTGTCTTGATGGTGAACTCTGATATACGCTTTCCTGTCCATCTCTTGATGTTATCTTCCTTCTTATAGCACTGTCTTCCTCTTGCATGTTTGTCTTCAACCTTGCATACTTCTTCTTTTTTTTTTAATTTGGTGATGAGAAATATCCCGTTCAACCTCTAATGGTTTATAGTTAGGATATATATATATATTGTTTTAAAGTTCCAATTGTATGAATAATTGCCGATACGTGAAAATGACATCACATCTCCTGTACAAACATTGTATCTTCTTCTTCTTCCGTCCTTAGCCACCGACCGTCAAAGCAGTCAGTGGCCATTACGCCTAGTGGCGTCTTAGGGCAACAACGAATAGATTTTCTTAGCCATTGTTCCCATCACGCCTAATGGGATATAGTGCCCTAATGTATATAAATGGCAAATCAAAACTACCAATTTTGCGCGCATTTTAAAAAAAAAAAAAAAACAGAACAAAAGAGAGAGAACAAAACAAAAAAAAAAACATAGAAGAAGAAGAAAAACCACCAAATACAAATAAATAGGTGAGTAAGTGTAAAGGCCTGGGGTGTTAAGTTAGACATTTAACAGTCCCTCACTTGTTATAAGTCACATGTTTTACAAGAACTCAACCAGACCTTCACCTGTCCCAATTGTTGTTGTTATTGTTGAACAGAATCGACATCATTGCACTCCGGGCAAACCCATAGGTGCTCAGTCTCCCTCAGTATATGTGAAGAGTCTGAATGCTAACTGTTTCCTGTAGCTCGCTGGTTTAATACACGACAGGTGCATCCTCTCATACGTCCCCATCTCTACTAGCCTGACGTTTGATGCCAAATTTCAACAGTCTTAACTTTGATGATTTCATTTATTGCAATGTCATTCTCTAACAGGTGAGTCATTAATTGTTCTCAGTATCTCTCCCTTTATCCATATATAGTGTCCTCCACTGTTGGGTGTTTCTTAATGCTAGTCTGTCAGCTCTCTCATTACCGCGCGTACCCCTGCATGACCAGGACAGTAGATCCTACACCACTTGCTACAGATTCAAAGCTTCTATGTAGTTTTCCATTCATGCCTTAACCATCCTTTTTGAACCTTTCAAAGCATGGACTGAGAATCTGACCCCATGATTGACTTTGTTACTCAAGTTTCAGTTATCCACCTTAAGACTGCAATAGCTGTCTCCTACCTCCATTCTCATGCTGGAAGTTGTTATCTTGTGAGCCCCGCTATGTTCGGCGGTGATTCTGCCCTTTACCCTAGCATAGAAGCCCCAACCTGATATTTTCTCCACGGATCACAGACCCATCAGTATACACAATGGCATCATTATTCCCGACATCGAGAATCATTTGGCCAACGTGACCACCTGTGTTTACTAGTCTACAATTCCTCAGTTCCTTTCTTCCCGTTCTCGACCCGCGCGTGATAGGTAGTAAAGTGTTATTAACTAGTGTTGCCACACTCTTAAATTTTGAAGAAAAACAACCCCTAGATTTTGAATTTGCACTGTTTCCTGAAACACTTGTATTTTATGATTTACGGATATTTATTTTCAATGTAAGCGATAGAAATAAGAGTATCCTTACGTGTTCGAGGAAATATTACTTAAAATATCTGGCTGTCTTCGAAACATAATACGGTCTGTGTTATTTGCTAGTCCCAAGATGTATATTATGTAAAATAAAATAAAAAAGTAGAAAAAAAAAAACACTTAGTATTACAAGCACAAATAAGACACACAATTATACACTTATTTTTATCATCATCTTTACATCGACGGTCTGCTGCAATGGATTTCCAACGTCTTTTGTCTCTCTTGACGGTGCATTCAGACTCTTTCTTTCCCATGCCTTAATATAAACAGCTACGTGAACCAGGAGCTGTGATAGCGCTGTAAGTAAGGAGATGGAGATGGTCAGGAACGAAACCCTTGAGAGGACATCATCAAGGCCAAACATTTTACTCATGACAGAATCATTCATCATTTCATTTTCTTTTGGGATCCTTACTGAGCATACATCCACGCCTGCATCTGGTCAACATGCAAGAAGCCTGTACCAAGCATTTACATGCACTAGCAGCACTAGCAGCACTAGCTGCTGCAGTGTTTTCTGTAGTAAATTAGTTTTTATATGATGAAGTTGGCAGTACCATGCACACCTCATATTGGTCCCCGTGTACGAAATGCACAAGGATGCAGAAGTATTGTTCTGTCTTCATCTCTTCACACCCCCTGTCCGGAACAACACGAGGCCGGAGATCCATTACAGCAGTAAAATTGCAGAATTGTGGGTAAAAATATGGCACAAGAATATAATCAGAAGTTTTACTAAATCACATGAGCGAGTGTCAATTTTACCACGATTAAGCCTATATCGCAAAAGCAGGAGCGTAAACCCGGTTACCTGGATGTCAAGGGGACCGGAATGGGTCTGGTGCTGTTTTGTTTTCAGTCTGCTCTTGTCCTACTAAACGTATCTCTGAATTCCTTGTTTCAGCCAATTTAACCACCAACTAAGCCTTCCTCGTGGCTAAACAAACATGCTTTAAACATTTAACACATCAGCACTTTTTCGATTCCCCAAGCTGCATAAGCCTACAACAAACGTCTGCCACAAGTGCCTGCCTATCACGCGCCACCTGCTCAAGATTTTCCACGTCTTTCTCATCGTTTTAATTTCTCTTTTTTTTTTTAAATTAATGAAGAAAAATATCCCGTTCAATCTCTGATGGGTTATAATTAGAATATATATTGTTTTCAATTCCAAATAATATGAACAACTGCCGATATGAGAAAGTGGCATCTTACGTACTTAGTCGTTCCCCTTCTACCGTGAAGTGTAGAGGTTTGGAAGAGAGAGCGCCAGACTATCCTATCGGCTGTCTTCCTCCTGGCCTAGTTCCATTCTAGTCCTCGGTCCTTCAAAGATTGTCTAATGTTGTCCTCCCAGCGGACTCTGGGTCGTCCTAGGGGTCTGGATCCCTGGCTCTTTGTTTCCCATGCTTGTCGTGGTAGCCGATCTTCTCCCATTCTGCAGACATGGCCAAACCATCTTAGTTGGGACTGTTCTATTTGGGTCTGCAGGGGGTAGGATTTAAGGCCTTGACGTATCGTCTGGTTGCGTACCATGTCTCTTCTTGTTACTTCAACCACATTCCTCAGATACCTCATTTCTGAGGTTTGGATCTGGCTTTTATGGGTTGTAGTCATTGCCCATGACTCGCATCTATATGTCAAGACTGGGACATAGGTGGAGCGGTATACAGCCATTTTCGTTTTCTTACCAACCTCTCTCTTGCTGAGGAATCCTCGATTTACGGCCTGAAAAAGTCTCCCAGCTGCTGCTTTTCGAGTGGCCAACTCTTCTTTGATGCCTTCCTTTCGGTCTATAATAGTTCCGAGATATTTAAAGTGGTCGACCTGCTCCAGGACCTGTTTTCCCAGCTTAATCTGATGTCTTCTTTCTTCTCGTGATATCACCATGGATTTTGTTTTAGAGCTACTTATGACCATCCCTCTCTTCTCCAGCTCTTCCTTCCAGACTTGCAGGTCGGATTGGAGATGTGCCTCTGATTTAGCAATCAGGGCAACATCATCAGCAAATGCCAGCTCTGAAATACATACCTGTCTCATCTTCCAGTATTGTCGTGAGAAATTCTAATCCACATATATAAATTATCAGGTAAATGTAAAGCCTAACACATAAATTCAATAAAAGGAAAGAAGAATGGTAAAGAACAGTGCTGTCACAATGACTGTACTCGAAATCCCCCTTGTTTTCTCCTGCGTCTGCAAATTGTAACGTTTCACGTTGATAGTAAAAGCCTTCGGCAACATACACGCGTTTCCCCAACACAATAAAAGGTGTACTCCCTTTGTAAGAAAAACCTTGAGATACGCAATCTGACCTAGATTTAAAATTCCATTCATGTCATTTTATACACTACGTTACCAAAAAACGAAAGACAGATGGACTAAAGATAGAAAGAAAGGGAGGGGCTGAAAGCAGGAACGCATGCAACACTAAACACGCGTCTCGCTATACAATTACTACCATCACGCGTGTAAGGCCACAAGCACTAGCTTTTTTCAAATCGACAGTGATAAAAAACACTACACACACGAGAGTTAGTTTTTAAAAACTCACAAAACGCTTATTAGGAAACATGACATTATACTGGTTTACGTTTGAAAACATTACAGTACCCAGACACCACATCGTATTCGAAGAAAACAAGAGGTAGAAGAAAGTGCATATTTTGAACGCAGCCACTTAGCTCCTTTAAATTTGTATATTTGGGTTCCTTAGGACTTGCTGACAAAGAATATGTTAAATGTTACGCAAATAGTCTAGGAATTACCAAATTATAGCCAAAAGAAATAGTGAGGGATGTCAGACAACACCCAAATCAGAATCGCTCAGTGGCAGATTTTCACCCCACCATTGTACGGGAAATGGGTCTCCATGTTAAATCCGATTTGATTGGAGCGCAATAAATGTAAGGCTAAACACGATTAGTCGGGCTATAAATACTATCTTTTGTTGTCAGGGGAAACGGGAGTAGGAGTACTTTTTTTCAAACGATTGGGTAAACATGGCACGATTGGTTAGACCCGCGAATATAGTCAATCAGAGGCGTCAGGTCGCCACCACATGTTCAAATAAACTTACTACAGAACCAGTGCGTTGAGCGCCAGTGCATATTTTTCTAAATAAAAGCCTGGGACATCGGCAGATCGAAATTGTGCTATATTCAGTGCCAGTCAACGTA
The DNA here is from genome assembly GCA_024509875.1 of Oreohelix idahoensis. NCBI lineage: Eukaryota > Metazoa > Mollusca > Gastropoda > Stylommatophora > Oreohelicidae > Oreohelix > Oreohelix idahoensis. Next base: position 12,462 of record JAMPIV010014419.1, read on the forward strand.
ACTGTGTATTATTCCATGAATTGTGGTAAGCTTGATATATTCAATATCTTTTTAATGAAAATTGAATGTAAATTGATAATTTATGTCTGTATATATGTGTGGTTCAGTAGCGAACATGAGGCAAGGCCTATATAGTGCTCCAACCTGAACAGAAGGTGTCGGAGGAAAGTAAAACTGCATGGAATTGCCAAACAGTACACTGACACCTAGCTTATTGACTAGAAAGAAATAATGCTGGAATTGCAGAGGCGTAGTAACCATTAGGGAGGAATATACTGGTGTAAATTATTTCAGATGAAGCTGACAGTTGGCCTACCGCTCTGAACTCAGTGTTTGTTATGTAATGTGTTCAGTCTGTAAATAGATTATAAAGTAGTTATGAAGTAGGAGGTACAACCTTCTTGTTTCAGGGACCGTGGTCCAAAAAGTTATTGAGCAGCACCTGGTCTGAGCTTTGCTGAACCTAGAGGCTGACAGCATACTCCTGGGTCCAGATAGTGACCAGTGAGGTGTCTCCAGAACACAGGGAGGCTATCGAGCAGAGGAGTCTTATCCTGCCGCCATCACGAAAGATAAGCCTATGTGGCCAGTGGAGCTCAACATTATGCCCCCCCCCCTCCCCCCCTCAAAATCTGACTTTATAATAAACCAGAGGGAAAATACAGTGTTTAAATTGATAGGGACTGTGAACTTTTCCCCATACTACTTACAAGATAAAAAAACACTTGAAGTCATGATGACAAATAACAACATAGCTTGAAAAAACAAAACCAGTATTACCTCATATTACTACTACACAACTGACACACATAAGATAATATTAATAAAATATGTCACTACAAGATTCATATTGATAAATCCTGTACATATAAATTGTAATTAAAATTGATTGTGATTCCTGGTTCACTTTGTAGTTGAATCAGGACATATATATTAATGAAAGTACTTAATACATATTGATATTTGAAAATTTACCAGTGACTCATTTAAGATAGTCTTATAGAATGTTACATGTGTGTGAGTGTCACAGTGTTGTCAAGTGTGGTGGAATAAATTAAATTGTTTATCTGTCTGTTGTTGTTGTGACTTACACTTCATCATATACATACCCTAGACATTTAACGTAGTCATCACAATATTCCAGAATAATTCTGACTGAGGCATAATGTGGTAGCAAGTAAGGTTATCTGTAAAACACTACACCTATTAGATACAGATACCTTCACAGCTGATCTCAGTCAGTACACTAAGTCCCCTATAAAAATTTATAACATCCCACTTTACCACATATATTGGGGTCTCGCTCTCGGGATTTTGAATCTTTCCCTATTAAAAATATTGGGGGTAATTCACTTCAGGGAATAATAAGAATTAAAAAGTATCCTTGGGTGAAAATAAATAACGTTGAGCTCTCAGTGCCTGTAGTGTCCTTAGATAATTATTGAAAGATTGAATTGTTACATTTGCATGTTAGACAATGGCCGACTTGGCAAAATTTCGATCTGCTGCTGTACAGACTGCGAAAGAGTTAGGAATGGACGGGCAAATTATGATTGCTTATGTCACTGCTGAATGTGACAAATATATTGAACGGGAAGAAAGAAGATTAGAAAAAGAGGCCGAAAGAAAATTAGAATCTGAAAGATTGGCCGAAGATAAGAGAATAGAGGCAGAAAAAGAGATTAAGAGGCTGCAGATTGAGGCTGAGGCTAAGAGGTTGCAGATTGAGGCTGAGGCTAAGAGGTTGCAGATTGAGGCTGACAAAGAGGCTAAAGCATTGGAAGCCGAGGAAAGAAGACAGGCTGCAGAAAGGAAAGACAAGCGATTAGCTGCAGAAAGGGAAGCAGAAGATAAAAGATTACAAAGGGAACATGAGTTACGACTAAGGGAGTTTGAGTTTCAAGGCCATGCTCCTGAAAATGGTGCCAGTCCCTTTGCCTCTGATGCCACTGTTAGCCAGGGAGCCTCAACCTCAGCTATGAATTTTCATTTAGATCATTTTGTTGAGAAAGACGATGATATTGAGAGCTATCTAAATAGATATGAACTATTAGCTACCACATATGGGTTAGAGAGAGAAAGGTGGAGCTTAAAGTTATCTCAAGGGCTTCGTGGGGCAGCTTATGAAGTTTTTGCCAAAATGAGCAGAGGTGATCAGGAAAATTATGACATGCTAAAGCAGGCTCTTTTGTTAAGATATGAAAAGAACGCAGAATTTTATAGGAAAAAATTTAGGAATGCTAAACTACTGTCAGGTGAAACCTATCACCAGTTCTCTGCACGGTTAGAGACATACTTGGAGAAATGGACTTCTCTGGGGAAAACCCAAGATCTTAAGGAAATGGTCCTTATAGAACAATTAATAGAGTCCATGGCTCCAGACCTGAGAAAGTTTCTCATGGAACAAGGTGCAGAGAGGCTGGGTGAGTTGCTAAATGTTGCAGAAAGGTATCAAGCAGCTCAGGCAGAGGTATCAGGTAATAAAAAGAAACAGGTGGATAATTTTAGGGCACCACAGAACTTTAATAAATTTGATCCTAGAGATCAAAACAAAGGTAAGCACCAATTTGATAGGCCACGGTATGACAATAAAAATAAAACCCCACAATTCGATGAAAGGAAATATGATGAAAGAAAATCTTTCAACCAAGGGAAAAGGTGGTGTAAAAATTGTAAGATGAACAATCATGACACTGACCGTTGCAGAAGGAACCCTATAGTTATGGCCACCCTTCAGGTCAGGTCGACCTCAAGAAAGGAGGAGGATATTCTGTTAGATACCACTCCAGAAGAGATGAGGAAGGCACAGGCTAGGGATAAGACCCTCAAGCCTTGTTTCAGGAAATTGTCAACTTGTCATACAACTCCAGGCAAGGGAGATTTTTACATGAAAAACAAGTTGATGTATAGGAAGACTGGAGCTAGATCCAAAGGTCAGGGACAGCTGGTACTTCCTAAAAGATATAGGGCAGAATTAATAAGGAGCCTACATGTGAAACCAGATGGGGACCATGAAAAAATAGGTACCATCATCCAAAAGGTGGCTCACAATTATTATTGGCCCAAGGCAAGATGGGACATTGAGAATTTTGTAGAAAGGTGTAGCATAGCACATGAGGGAACACCCACAAGTGGGAACATTGATCAGGACCTGGACACGCCATGGGACAACCGTAGGCCTGACAATAGAAGGAAAAATAAATTTGATAAAGTGGACCAAAGGGAATGGGAAGCCCCTTTTCACGGACAAGCTTCACTTAACTGTTTTACAATGGCCACTATGCGGAGAGTGCAAAAAGATGTCTTACCCCAGGATAAGCCGAAAATCCCTCAATCGGACTTAAACAAACTGGAGGAAGAGGATGTAGAGAGGAAATCTCTCATCAAGAATTTTAAGTGGGGAGACAGCCCCAAGAAAAAAATTGGTAGCGGTCGTTTTGTGACTGATAATTCTGGGAAGAAAAATCATCACTATAGCGCTTCGAGTGGAAGAGACCATACCGGTGCATGGACAAATAGGTCCACAAAATTAAAGGTCCATATGTAACGCTCTTAAGAACGTGGACTGATGAAAAAGCAGAGGAAAATATTACATCCTCATACCAATATGTGAATGAGCTGACCACTCGTTTAAAAACTGGCTGGAAACTTGCCAATGAAAATTTGAAACAAGCCAGGAAGAAACATGCTGCCTATTATAACAGGAAAGCTAAAGACAGAGATTTGGCTGTGGGAGAGAAGGTACTGCTTCTTCTCCCCGGTAGTCAGAATAAGTTACAAATTGGATGGCAAGGTCCATATACAGTTCTAGAGAAGGTGTCTAGAACCAATTATAAGATAGATAAGAAGGGGAAAGAAAAAATCTATCATGTGAATCTCCTGAAGAAATATTTGGAAAGAGAACATCAGGAAGAGACACACTTGTTGACCTTGTCCATTGCCATGGAGATGAAAAAGGAACCACTTTCATCATTTGAATATCCATTACACCCCTGTGAGACAGCGGCACAGGTGAAAATCAGTACACATTTAACGAAAACTCAGAAAGAGAGAGTGCAACAGGTTCTAGATACTCATACAGAGGTGTTAACAGACCGACCTGGGCATACAAACTTATTGGAATATGATATGAAACTGATAGACCCCACACCTGTATGTATGAAACCATATTCGATTCCTTTTGCTAAGGAGAAAGCTTTGAAGGAAGAGATAGACTATTTGTTGAAGGAAGGAATTATTTCACACAGTGAATCTTCGTATAGTTCCGGTGTTGTACTCTTAAGGAAGCCCTCTGGAGAACATAGACTCTGTATAGATTACAGGAGACTGAATGCTATTACAGAAGGACAGGTGGATCCATTGCCGGATACAAATCAGTTGTTTGCCAGACTAAATAAAGCTAAATATTTCTCAAAAGTGGATCTGAGTAAAGGATACTATCAGATTCCAGTAAAGCCTGAGGTTAGACCATACCTAGCTTTTAGTACCTCAGAAGGACACTATGAGTTTAACAGATTGCCATTTGGATTGAAGAATGCGCCTAGTGTCTTCTCTAGAATGATGAGAAAATTATTGGACCCTCTGAATAATCCATGTATCACAAATTTCATGGATGATATCCTTATAGCAACAGAAACATTTGAGGAACACATTGACTCTCTGAACATGCTGTTTAATCGACTTAGGGAAGCGAATTTAACAGCCCGACCAACCAAATGTTGCGTTGGATGTAAAGAATTAGAATTCTTGGGACACACAGTTTATCAGGGAAACATGACCCCTGACCCAAAGAATTTAGAGAAACTAAAGAAAGCCCCGAGACCACAAACCAAGAAAGACGTGAGATCCTTTGTCTCATTATGTGGTTTCTACCAAAAGTATATCAAAAATTTTAATTCCATATGTGCACCGTTAACTGATTTGACACGTAAAGGACATCCAGATCGAATTACATGGACACCACAATGTGAAATGGCTTACCAAGAATTGAAGGAAAAGCTCACAAGTAAACCTATTTTGAAATTACCTGACTTAAGTCAAGAATTCATAGTAAGGACGGATGCCAGTAATATTGGGTTAGGTGCGACTCTGCTACAGAAATCAGATGCATTGGATGGGGAATTAAGCCCAGTGGCATATGCTAGCAGAAAGTTGAATAAAGCTGAAACCAATTACTCAACTAGCGAAAAAGAATGTCTTGCAGTAATATGGGCGATAAAGAAATTCAATATTTATCTGTATGGGAAGGCATTTAAGTTGCAAACGGATCACAAACCTTTATCGTTTCTAGCACAGGCTAGACATGAGAATTCTAGATTACTCCGTTGGTCATTATTGATGCAGCCATTTGAGTTTAGCATAGAGTATATAAGTGGAAAAACAAATCTGGGAGCGGATTTTTTAAGCCGCCATCCGTGTGATGAGAATCACCCTAAACCCCAGGAATAATAATAAATTTCTCTATGTGTATATAGAATTATAGACTGACATATAACGTCTGTTTTAAGTGGGGAGGATTTGTCGTGAGAAATTCTAATCCACATATATAAATTATCAGGTAAATGTAAAGCCTAACACATAAATTCAATAAAAGGAAAGAAGAATGGTAAAGAACAGTGCTGTCACAATGACTGTACTCGAAATCCCCCTTGTTTTCTCCTGCGTCTGCAAATTGTAACGTTTCACGTTGATAGTAAAAGCCTTCTGCAACATACACGCGTTTCCCCAACACAATAAAATGTGTACTCCATTTCTAAGAAAAACCTTGAGATACGCAATCTGACCTAGATTTAAAATTCCATTCATGTCATTTTATACACTACGTTACCAAAAAAACGAAAGACAGATGGACTAAAGATAGAAAGAAAGGGAGGGGCTGAAAGCAGGAACGCATGCAACACTAAACACGCGTCTCGCTATACAATTACTACCATCACGCGTGTAAGGCCACAAGCACTAGCTTTTTTCAAATCGACAGTGATAAAAAAAAACACTACACACACGAGAGTTAGTTTTTAAAAACTCACAAAACGCTTATTAGGAAACATGACATTATACTGGTTTACGTTTGAAAACATTACAGTACCCAGACACCACATCGTATTCGAAGTAAACAGGAGGTAGAAGAAAATGCATATTTTGAACGCAGCCACTTAGCTCCTTTAAATTTGTATATTTGGGTTCCTTAGGACTTGCTGACAAAGAATATGTTAAACGTTACGCAAATAGTCTAGGAATTACCAAATTATAGCCAAAAGAAATAGTGAGGGATGTCAGACAACACCCAAATCAGAATCGCTCAGTGGCAGATTTTCACCCCACCATTGTACGGGAAATGGGTCTCCATGTTAAATCCGATTTGATTGGAGCGCAATAAATGTAAGGCTAAACACGATTAGTCGGGCTATAAATACTATCTTTTGTTGTCAGGGGAAACGGGAGTAGGAGTACTTTTTTTTTCAAACGATTGGGTAAACATGGCACGATTGGTTAGACCCGCGAATATAGTCAATCAGAGGCGTCAGGTCACCACCACATGTTCAAATAAACTTACTACAGAACCAGTGCGTTGAGCGCCAGTGCATATTTTTCTAAATAAAAGCCTGGGACATCGGCAGATCGAAATTGTGCTATATTCAGTGCCAGTCAACGTAACTGTGTATTATTCCATGAATTGTGGTAAGCTTGATATATTCAATATCTTTTTAATGAAAATTGAATGTAAATTGATAATTTATGTCTGTATATATGTGTGGTTCAGTAGCGAACATGAGGCAAGGCCTATATAGTGCTCCAACCTGAACAGAAGGTGTCGGAGGAAAGTAAAACTGCATGGAATTGCCAAACAGTACACTGACACCTAGCTTATTGACTAGAAAGAAATAATGCTGGAATTGCAGAGGCGTAGTAACCATTAGGGAGGAATATACTGGTGTAAATTATTTCAGATGAAGCTGACAGTTGGCCTACCGCTCTGAACTCAGTGTTTGTTATGTAATGTGTTCAGTCTGTAAATAGATTATAAAGTAGTTATGAAGTAGGAGGTACAACCTTCTTGTTTCAGGGACCGTGGTCCAAAAAGTTATTGAGCAGCACCTGGTCTGAGCTTTGCTGAACCTAGAGGCTGACAGCATACTCCTGGGTCCAGATAGTGACCAGTGAGGTGTCTCCAGAACACAGGGAGGCTATCGAGCAGAGGAGTCTTATCCTGCCGCCATCACGAAAGATAAGCCTATGTGGCCAGTGGAGCTCAACATTATGCCCCCCCCCCCCCCCTCAAAATCTGACTTTATAATAAACCAGAGGGAAAATACAGTGTTTAAATTGATAGGGACTGTGAACTTTTCCCCATACTACTTACAAGATAAACAAACACTTGAAGTCATGATGACAAATAACAACATAGCTTGAAAAAACAAAACCAGTATTACCTCATATTACTACTACACAACTGACACACATAAGATAATATTAATAAAATATGTCACTACAAGATTCATATTGATAAATCCTGTACATATAAATTGTAATTAAAATTGATTGTGATTCCTGGTTCACTTTGTAGTTGAATCAGGACATATATATTAATGAAAGTACTTAATACATATTGATATTTGAAAATTTACCAGTGACTCATTTAAGATAGTCTTATAGAATGTTACATGTGTGTGAGTGTCACAGTGTTGTCAAGTGTGGTGGAATAAATTAAATTGTTTATCTGTCTGTTGTTGTTGTGACTTACACTTCATCATATACATACCCTAGACATTTAACGTAGTCATCACAATATTCCAGAATAATTCTGACTGAGGCATAATGTGGTAGCAAGTAAGGTTATCTGTAAAACACTACACCTATTAGATACAGATACCTTCACAGCTGATCTCAGTCAGTACACTACGTCCCCTATAAAAATTTATAACATCCCACTTTACCACAAGTATCCTACTGAATACTTTGTTGTTCTCTCCTTACATGACTTGATAACATCGTCCATGAGGAGTATGAAAAGATAAGATGACAGGATATCACCTTGTCTTACACTAGTGGTGGTCATGAACTCTTCTGACTTATGGTTTGCTGTCCTCACATAATTCCTGCAAGACTACAAGAAGCTCTGTGTAGCATGAATCAGAGGTGCTGGAATGTTCTTCCTTGCCAAACAGTCCCAAAGTTTGCTCCAGGGGACCCTGTAAAACGCCTTTTCCAGATCTATGAAACAAAGATGGATCTCTCTCTTATACTCAAGGGCCTTTTCACTCAGCTGTCTGAAGATTGGGTTTTGAGTACTTCGGTTTGCTCGGAATCCGCACTGGACCTCATCCATATGTGGCTCAGCTAGGTGTCGGAGGGAAGTGGCATCACATTTGTCAAATCATTGTAAATAGGGACAATCACAATTGTGCTTATACGTTAAATAAATAAATAAAAATAAATAAAAAAATCAAGAAGAATTTCTGAACAAGAATAATATTAAAGTGGAGGGGTGTAAAGGCCTGGTGGTTCCAGTTATATAACTGACTTTAACAGATATTTAATTGACTTTCATCTGTTAAAAGTCATATGCATTGTAAGAACAGCATCAGACCTTCACATTCCCAGCCACTATATATTAACATTTGTTCGTGTTAAATATTGTTTGACTATATTGTGCAGTTCCCTAGGTCTGTCTATTCTTAACACCTCTTCTATATTTATAGGTAAGTTGGATGCTTACAAATAATCTAATATTGGAAGGCTATTCTCATGTGTTCATTCCTCTTACATTTTAACAAGAAATGTTCTATATTATTGTCTTGAAGACAACCTGCACAGTAAGGTTCTTCTATTCTGAAATAGCCTTTTCCCAGCTGTAGTCTGAGAAGTTTCTTATTACTGGGAATTTTCAATTCCCTAGATATCTGACATTTTCTGGTTGGAGCCTTGAACATCTTATATGCGTGTCTTCCTTTCAGATTTTTATCCCACTCTGCTTTCCATTCATCTGTTATTAAATCTTTAATTAAGCTCCTAATCTCTGATTTACTCGTTCCTACATTTATTAGATTTTTATCAGATCTACCTTTCTTGGCTTCTTTATCTGCCTTTTCATTTCCTTCTATGCCAACATGTGAAGGTATCCAAGCAATTAAGACTGAAAATCCTTGTTAAGAACAGAACTGGTGTAAGGGACGTAAATCTGAGTATATTAGTAGTCAAGATAGATTCTGAGTTGGAGCACTTGTTTGCTTGTTGGCTATTGAATTGTTTTGAAAATATCTCGTAGTAGTTTCGAGAGATAGATTACAGAAGGCGTGGAAAAACGCTGATCATCTCAAGTGTGAGATATTTATTCTGTAATGTTTTGAGCGGGGTGAGAATAGCTCGCGGCTAGCCTGCAGATGATTGATTGACTGAGTTGTGTTGACCGTGAGGAAGTCTCGTGACTGCTTTTGAGCGGGACGAGTGTGTGATTTAGGGAGAGTGTTCTGGGCGTTTGACCGGGTAGGTCAAGACAGTGTTTTTGGGAAGTGTGAAATGCCTGCGCAGTGCTGAAGTCAAAATGTCGACGGATTTTTCGCTGTGGGTACAGCGTAGTATAAAACTGCAGTTTGGATTATTGTGAAAATGTTTATGAGGCCAAGATTTTGTGTAGGCCATTTTGATAACTGCAGTGTGCAGTCTTTATAGGCCATTATTTCCTGTGAGAGGATAGTTGTTGATGATTTATATAAAGGCCATGATCTGTGAGAGGATCGTTATTGATGATACTTTAAAGCGCTGATGAATATATATATAGGCCATTATTTCCTGTGAGAGGATAGTTGTTGATGATTTATATAAAGGCCATGATCTGTGAGAGGATCGTTATTGATGATACTTTAAAGCGCTGATGAATATATATATAGGCCATTATTTCCTGTGAGAGGATAGTTGTTGATGAATTATATAAAGGCCATTATCTCCTGTGAGAGGATTGTTATTGATGATACTTTGTAGCGCTGATGAATTATATAAAGGCCATTGTTTCCTGTGAGAGGATAGTTGTTGAGGAAGAGATAGCGCTGAGTTATTGATGATACTTTATAGCGCTGATATCATTGTAACTGCCGAGTGTGCAATCCTTATGTGTTAAGATATATTTCGTGTTATGCTGTGAACTGTATCCTGACTATGTGCATTTCATATCAATGTGTTGTGACGTGAATAAACCAGTATTAAATGTCACCAGTCGTTTACAACCATCCATGACTCTTGTGTACGTATCTGTGGTGTAAACGACTAAACCAACACACGCACTCAATATTCCAGACGTGACAGTAGTAACACATATTTATTACTAGCCTATGTGGCGATGATGTAGACTTGAACACACATACCTTTGAAACATAACCCTATTCTTATCAAGTGGTGGATTACAATCAAGCAGGATCTACTGCTATATTGCAAGACTGATTATACCTACTTAACATATTTAGGAATAGCTCTGTGTGGGCGTGGCCTGTAATACAGAATCCTTTAGCAGCGTATCTCTATATTTAGCCTGTGTGGCGTATGTGTATGTATCAACAATAGACGCCTTATAATGATGACAACAAACTTATCGGTATCATAACCCACCTCTTAGCGGTATCATTTGGTGGTTTCCAGTAATTATAGGACCGGATACTCATGCCATATTCGCAAATAAAGGAATTTATTACTCAAGATTATGAGATGTCATGATATACAGTGGCGTCTGTATACAAGTTCAAGTATATAGTGGCGGATACCCAAATAAGGTCAATCCTTCTACAAGTGTGCCACAGTACAACAGTGGCAATGTTACCTTTTCCAGTCCTAGAGTACCAGTTCAAGTAAACGTCAGGCAGTATGAACGAGCGGTGTACCTCCTTTCAACGAAATTGACAGACGGTGACCCATTTCCTGTTTTCCTGTGCGATGTGCAAGCACGTAGTGTGCTGAATCGAGGACCTGAGGGAAAAGGTGTCAAGTTCCAATGCCTTTCTGTGGTCGATTGTTTTACCATTGAACTTTGTGATATCCAGGGTGTTTGCGGAAAGGAACGGGATTGTTTTCATTCAAGATAAGTGGTTTTCGTTGTTGTGTGAACTGTGTCGCCTTTACTATGTCAGCGAGCCTTCCTATGCTTATTCTGTTGATAACTGTTGTTTTTGTTGTCTAGGTCTATACTGACAGATTATTAGGATTTAATGCAAAGGTATTGATGGTTGTATGATATATGATGACTTCCCTCATATGAATATGATGTTATAAAGGTTCTTTGAAGAGGAATTGGGGATACAAAATTAATAAATACTTGCAATTTCTGGTATAAATACTTAACTGTGTGAAATGGAAGGGTAATTGTCAGAACTTCTTGGGACATAAACTTGCGATATTAATAATTATACTGGTATAGATATATAGTTGACTGAGTGATTGAATCACCATGGATCATGATATGGATCCTGCAGATATAAGGCCTATGTTGGAGTGTGCATTGGTAGTAGGTAGAGATAATAAGGGATTGAGAGGCCCACGACTTGGAGCATGGGTGATGGACGATTTTTTGGTTAATGTATCGGAATCCCTAGAGTTATTTGCTGAACATAACTTTAAGTTTGTTTGTAATTTGGTAATGGCTAAGGATGTGGTTAATTTGCTACGGCACCTTCGTGTGTTTTTGCAACAGTATATTGAGGTTGAACACGGACATATAGTGCAAAGTATATTTAAGATAATCCATAACGGTATTCCTGATGAGCAGAAAAAGGAATTAGGAAGTGAGAAACAAATAAAAGTCAACAAACAGAGTGCCCTACGGGAAAGGGACAATTGTTTAAAATGTACTGCTGAAGTGAGTAAACTACACGAAACAGTCTCTAAACTTACAAATGAGTTAGATAAGTCAAACACGAAACTTACTAAAGTTCATGCGGTGTTAGATGCAGCATTGAACAAGAACAAAGAGTTGGAAATTCGGGTGAAAGACAAAGATGACGAAGTTGGTAATCTCAGACTAGAAGTTCAAGAGAAGATGGAGATGTATGACAAATTAGAGATTGAGAGCAATGTTCGTGAAAAGACTTACATAAATATGCTTCATGAGGTGTTGGATGATAATAATATTCTCAGTTGCCAACTGAAAGAAAAGAAAGAGATAAAGGGAAATTAAACGTTCAGGATAAGAAATGTGGAAAATTATGTAAAGAAACATGTCGAACTAGAGCAAATAAAGAAAAGGATGAGGAAAACAAATTAGAAGAGTTAACGACTGAGAGAGAAAAAGCGATTAAGATTGAGAGATTGCTAACAGAGGAGAGAAGTAAAGTTTTGACATTTGACATATTAAATAGGAAATTAAGTGAAGCAATTTCACACAAAAATGTTGAAATTGCAGAAAGTACAAAAAGAGTAGAGGGTCTACTCGATGTTATTTTGAACAACAAAATATGGTCTTCTGTCAATGTTGACAATACTAGACAGAAGGTTGTTTGCCAACAAGTTGGAAAAGCAAAGATCCAGCATCATACAATCTTTGCTAATAAAAAAGTTAAATGTGATGGACAAAGATCTGTTCGGGGAAAATATAACTTCCCAAAATCTTTTGATTCTGCTTGCAATGGCAACGATTCTTGGCGGCAGTGTAATAGAGAGAATGATAATGTAAGAGTCAGTCCTGATAAAAGCCTAAGGATTAAACGAGTAACTAATTTTGGAAGTTCTCATAAGATGATAACAAGGGATAAAGTTATAAGTAGTGGTTCCAAGGATGAAACCCATTATATGCGTAACGATAAAGATACTTATAGATCTGCAGATGATACTGCAAACAATCATATTGTCAAAGAAAAGAATGGAAAGAGTTTTGGTCGGAGAGATGTTCCTAAGGTTAGAAAGTACCAAGGGAATTTATATGATAATAATTTTCCTTCTCAGAGAGATAAGAGACAAGTTAATGTATATCAACATTTTAATTCTGAGAATTTTGAAAACAATGGTACAGGCAAATACAAGAAGGGTTTTCAATCGTGCAATAATTTTTCTAACAGATTTTTTGTTCGGAGTAGAAACGTTAATCTTAACAAGTCTGACTGGGATTATAGACATAATAATGGTCTCAAACAAAGAGGAAATGATGGCAGTTATGCTAATTTTGCTCGACATGAGCCTAGAATCATTGTTATTAAGCAAAGTAGCAATAATAATGATGTCACAAATACTACTGCTTGTTATGTTTCTGATTTTGAAAGAGCATCACTTTGTTGTGAACATAAAGGAAGAGTCGATGACATCGTGAAGTGACCAGATTTCTACACAAACCACATTGCGAGGTAATTGTTTATTTAACCTCTCCGTTGTTCTCAGTAAATTTTACCATTCATTAAAATGGAAATTTTCATTTGTATTTTTTAAACAGAGGCGACTTCTCGATAAGGTTCAACGCTCCTGTTTACGGTAGCGGCAAGAATGTAGGTCAACATTGTGCCCGAGTATCTGTTCAAGCAGAACATATCAGCGTGCTAACTATGCATTGGACGTGTTACCCCTAGTGTTTATGAGATGTCGGCAAGACATATGGAGATTTTTTGCGTTTGATTCTTTTTTTGTTTGTTTGTTAGAACAGTCGATGTTATTGTATTCTATTGTATAGATCATTATAGGTTGTTATATTATGATTATCATTTTTATGCATCATTTGATGTCAATAGTTTTTCTTGATATGTATGACTATTTTAATTATGCATTAGTTCATTTCGATGCTATGTCTATACTATTGTGTTTTGGATAATGTGTAGTGTGTTAGATGGTAGTGACGTGTCGTTTACTATTGATGAATGCAATGAGCAGGTTTATATTTAACCTTACTGGTTACAAACCTATGCCGATTTACACCATATAATCATTGACTTTTATACTACGGTGTAGAACTTGCAGTTTTTTTGTTTTGTTTTACAGATGTGATAGTTAGGATAGTTTTGTACATGATGAGTTTGCCAGCCTGTCGAGGATTGTTTCATGCTTACAGGCATTTGGATTTGAGCTCGATAGGAATGACTGTATCATGGAACACCTCAAATGAATAGACATATATTTCATCGACCGATGTCGATGATTGCTGCATGTGTGCAAGCATTTGAGTTTGGCCAACTCGAATTGCTGCACCATGGAACATCGCAATTGAATAGAGTAACGACATAGTATGCATATCTCTATGCATGACGTGTATGTCTTGGTAACGTCATTCGACTTGTGGGTTTTGACCCCTACGGCAGTGTGTTTCATAAGTGTGGCCATTGCCACTTATATTGTGTGGTATAACCACTTAAAAGTGTGTGGCGTCGTCCACTTATTAGTTGTGTTGGCTGGGAAGCCACTTGAGCAGTGTATTTCGTGGATCAAACGTAAGGCGTATCGTTCCTAACGCAGTTTGTATAATTATGGCAGATTAGCCTGGCGTGGTATGCCAAAGGAACATTATGGTACTAGCAATAGTGTAAGACTAGTATAGATGGATATTATATAGCTAGCAGTAGACGTAAGCCTAGCTTAAGAAGTGCATTGCGAAACTAGCAGGATAATTAAGTCTAGTGCAAAAGGCTATTGTATAAACTAGCGACGGAAGTAGGTCTAGTTAGCCTCTGAATTTATGCCAAAGGACATTGGCCGTTTAAAAAGGAAGTGACCTCTAACCAGAACTCTAGATAGAGATTAATAAACATGTGTTAATGAAATAACGAGAACTCTTGCAGAACGTACATGAATGTGATGTGACTTTTGTTCCCATGTAGTTGGTGTCTGCTCATGGAATGAAATTATTAATTAAATATTTTGAGTCGTCAAAATCACGGTCTTATCAACTGACGTATTCTGAGTTGAGTTAAATGCTGTTTATATTCAACTAATCATGACCAGTGATAATCAGAACCTGAACACACTGCATCTCACACTGCTAATATAATCAATAAGACAAGAGACTAATACAGGTCAGTCAATGGTCGAATATTTAATATGAAACATGTTCAGCTAATGAGGCATCACACGGGTTAAAGCAGACAATATCGATACCAACGGACAGTATTACGGAATCCTATAAAAGTGATATAAGAACCCGAAGGACTTCGACTGTAGGAACAGAATACGCATATAACAACTTGGTCATCCTAAATACTTGGTGTCATAAATAGAAGCCCCACAACAACCGGCGTTAGAAGTATTCTTCAACAGACTGGTTAAAAGAAGTCCTTGAGAAACTGGTGTCAGAGGCGTTTGGATTTCGGGAATACTGCAACACCCCATCAAGTATCAAAGAAAGCGAAATCGACGATGAACGTTTGAAGGCAAGATCATTCATTCAAACCAAGCTGGCAACTATTTTGCGCATGTCAGTAAATGACGTCACTATATCGATGCCGTCAGCGCCAATAGTCAACTTTGCCTGAGAGAATCCTATTTTTCTTCCACCACAAGAGACTGATCCATACTGATAGAAAGAAAGTCTTCCACTCTAGAACCTGAACCAGTGGACATGTATTTCTTCAGCAAATTCACCTAAGGCTGCGACGCAGATCGTTTGAAGAAGCTACTTTCGAAGACCGGCAATACTTTCAAACGGTTCTACTACGAAGGTCAAGGTCTACTATCATTGGACTTCAGCTGTTCAACACTTGTGTGGAGCTAGGATTAGATTTACATACACTCATGTATTTCTCAGAGGGACAGTTAAACAGATAAGTTCTTAATTTTACTTAGGCGCTTGAACATTATCATACTGTCCTTGCATTAGCTTTAGTCAACAGTTCATCACCACTTCGCTTACTTTCTACTTATCATCTGTGTTTCCCCCATTCATGTTTATCCGTATATTTGTATATTCGTCGTGTTTAATATTGGCTGGAATTTTCCCAGGAAAACTTCAGTGAATGTTAACTTCTATTAGATTTGCATGCTTATATTAGCTGACTGAGGATCTGACTGATTATATTTTTTCTTTTGAGTCAGGAAATAAATGTTTCTTCAGTTCGCAATATAACCATATTTTGTGTACTTAGCAGTTTCGTCAAGTAGATTACGTCATCATTATTTGCATAACCTCATTTCAGTACTGTTAACAATTGTTTTCGGGTGTTTTCTAAAACTTCTTTGTCTACACGTTAGTTTAAGACGACCTGTCTCGTTATTTTTTTTTGTGATGTAAATTCTTTTCTTTCTTTTACTGATTACTCTGTTTAGTCTCCCTTATTTACTTTATAAGTGTAAATTTTTGTCGCATAACTGAGAAATCATTTCATTGTAATTCATTTGATTGTTTTCATTGTCCTTTGTCACCTGTTCTTGTAACTTGTTTGTTATTGATTAATATATTCATGTACTAATCATATTGAGTTCTACATATTTCAGGAATAGTATATACTATTGGAGGGTACTTATAAACCTATAAACATGTCTGCCATTGAGTATTTTCTCAGGCAAGGAAAAGAGTCTGGATTACAAGGACCATCTCTTCAGGAATTCATTATGAAAAATTTGGAAGAGGTAGAAATTGAGGGAGGTGATCAGTTCTTAATGGAAGGAGAGTGGTATCGGAAGGAAAATAGGCTGTTGAGAATCATTGATGATAGGGAGAGATTGATTGATGAGTTATATGAGGAAGTGAAAGTATTAAAATCCCAAGCAGATGTGGATGTATCTAATTTTCGATCATTAACAGTTGATTTTTCAAAGTGTAAGGAATCATTGGACACCGCCTTGAGGGAGAATAAAGCTTTGAACTCTGAGGTTCTGGGACTGCAACATAACATTGCAGCATGTCAGAATAAGATTTCCAAAATCAGTAATGACGGTTCTGGGAAAGTTACTGCTATTAATAATAAGTTTGGTAAAGCAAAAGAGGCTTTGGAGGCCAGAATCCAAGCACAAGTTGCTCAAATTCAGGGTCTTGAGGTTCAAGTTGCCCGAGTACGACCTCATATGAAGAAAGCTATAATATCAAGGTTGAAGAGATTGGCGAAGAAAAAAAGAATCATGTGGGAGGCGAAGTTGAAACAAAAAATGGCAGCGCTTGATCTTGAGGATCAAAAACTAACAGCCCCTCAGAGTCATCAGGATATTTTGATTTTTGATAGGATGGCTAATTGTGAGACATCACTTATAAACGAGAAGAGTAAAATTATAAAACTTGAAGAATTGAATAAGAAACAAATGGAAGTAATTTCAATAAAAGACTTGGAAATAGCTAGGGCAAGAAGAAGGGTGGAGAGTTTACTGGATGTAGTAATAAACAACAATTTATTGTCAAACACTAGTTATGTGGAAACTAGTATACAAAATGTTAGGGTCAATAAGAGTGATAACATCAGGTCATCACATCCTGAAAGAGGGAAAAGATCATGTCGAGGCAGATACAACTTCCCTCGTGATCACACTGATACCAGTGATTCTACTCACATTAATACTGCCTCTTCAGAGTGTAAGTCTTGGCGACATGCCAGTGGTATTGGAAACAGTATATCAATGGATTTAACAACTCATGCTATGCTCTCAAGGGAAAATTTGTCCTATGATCATCATAACCAGGCTGCTCCTAGTTCTGAAATACGTAACATAAGTGCTAAAAATATTACACACGAGCAGAACCTGAGTCGAAAAGGGAAAAACCAGTGCGTTCAAGAGGATCCTGGCTTAACTGATATTGTTCAAATTGGTTCAATTTATTATGATAAGAATCAATATATACAGTTTTGTCAACAGATGAAAACTGATGCTGAGGGTGAGACTATTCAGCATCCTCTTTGTAAATTGCATTCTAACAGTTTATATACTCTTAGGAGTAGTGATAAGGTGGTAAAAGATAACACTAAGGGTATTGATAAAAATCATTGTGTGACACTTCTTGCTAATGATAAAGATTATGAAAGTGACTGGCCTATTCAAACTAATAACAATGACTCAGAGAGGAAAAATTTCGGAATGGCAATTAAGCAGTCGTCTCAGACAGTTTCTAAAACTTCAGTCATAAATAAAAAGAGGTCTCATTCTCAGGTCATCCAGCATGATGCACCCTACAATAAGGATAGTACATCCAGAAGAAAGTCTGATTTCCGTAGTTATCATATGAATAAAGGTGAACACTCACACACCATTCTAGTGCAAAATCTGCCACCAGATTCCACATGGCAGGCACTAGGGGAATATTTTCAATGCACTGCGAATGTGAAATATGTGCAGATGTTACCTATTAACAATTTCAATGTTAGAGAAGCACTTGTTTATTTTTATTCCCATAGAGATGCACGTATGGTTGTCGATCGTGACAACGATGCCTATTTTCAAGACCATCGTCTTGAGGTACGGTTGATGCATCATGCATCATCTAACAGATGTTCATGCAATTGTGCATCGTGTTGTTATTCATCCATTTCAGAATAATAATGAAGATATTATAAATGAGTGAAAGAATACTGATTCTGCTGAAAATAATGTTCTATTCCATCTAGATGTAATTCAGAGCGTCCGGTGTTGAAATATTTCATTAGGCAGGTGCTATTATCAGGAGACATTATCGGTGCCTTTTGATGGGAGTTGTTAATACTCGCTCCGACAATCGCAAGCATAACAACGATTGTCACATCAACGCGACATGCAAAGGACGTAAGAATACTTCCGTGCGCTTGACTCGCACAACATATAATAGGGTCAACGGATCTCGGGCTCAGTTCAGACCTGGCCGAGATCATGTTTCGTCAAATTGCACTGTTTTGTTGCGTAATTTACTTCTAGTGTTACTTAGTATACACTTAGAAATTTTTTTTTCTTTTTTCAACGTGTTGGAGATGTTGAATTTGTTCGTATGTTCGAACTTCAACATTCGTCTCACCAACTAGCGGTCGTTCGCTTGTCGAGCTATTATGATGCTCGTTGGTCTATACAATTCTAAAACGGTTCTTGGTTTGCACATCATTATTTAGACGTGCAACGCGCACTCAATTCTACACCACGCACTTTATAGTTGCGTTGGGCTATCGACTATCCTTGGATGTTGTGCTCTTCTATACATCCATAGTTTAGTGTGTTATTTCTTATATCTCGGGATAATATTTTATTCCATTAATATAGACCTACAGCTGATAGAATAGTCTGGCGCTCTCTCTTCCAAACCTCTACACCTCACGGTAGAAGAGGAACGACTAAGTAAGTAATATAGACCTTACTTTCTTTTCGGAAATTTTCTCTGATCATAGCTGTCGTCGGTGATACTTGCATTATTTTTGATGACTTCGCAGATCTCTACACTTGATCTTCTTTCGCAAGTGTCTAATGCTACTTTCTTTAGAAAATTAGACTTACAAAAAAGGCTACTGGCAAATCCCTCTTGCCGAACATGCCAAACCTTACACAGCTTTCACAACTCCTTTTGGTCTCTACCAATGGAATTACATGTGTTTTGGTTTAGTGAATGCACCAGCGACGTTTGTGCGCATGATGCGCCACCTTCTTGGCGATCGTAAAGATGTCATCACGTACATCGATGACATCTGCCTATTTCAAGAATCATGGGAAGACCATATTGATGGTTTAACTTCTCTTCTACATACGTTACGTATGCATGGTTTGACTGTGCGACCTTCAAAGGTCCAAATAGGTTGTCAGGAAATTTCTTTTCTTGGTCACCGCATAGGTAACCACAAACTATATCCTGACGACAATACAGTCAAAAGAATTCTAGAGATTTCTACCCCTTCATCTAAGAAGCAGGTTAGAAGCATTTTGGGCTTAATTAATTATTACCATAAATTCATCCCGCATTTCGCACAACTATCTACACCTTTGTCCGCACTGTTGACCAAAGGTAGTCCTAATAAGGTACGTTGGGACCAAGATTGCGAAAGCGCCCTGGTAACAATTAAGAAATTATTTAGTAATGCACCTATATTATTATTACCGAATATACATATTCCATTCATACTTCAATCAGATGCCTCGAGTTACTCAATGGGTGGATGTTTGCTACAATGCTACAAGGAAACACTCCATCCTTTTTTCTACGTATCAAGGAAACTAACTTCGGCTGAACAGAAGTATGCGACAGGTGAACGTGAGCTCCTGTCAATGGTCTGGTGCCTGGAGAAGCTGTCAAGATATCTCATCGGCACGCACTTTTACATTAGGACGGACCACAGTCCTCTTACGTACATAACATCTAGAACAATACGTAACTCTCGAATACACCGATGGTACCTATTGATTCAAGAATTTTCGTTTACGATTCTGCCTATTGCTGGATCAGACAATAACTTGGCAGATCTTTTATCGCGCAACTTCTCTGAGAAGAAAATGAATTAACTCTTTAGTTACCATTTCGAGAATTGTTAGTGCGAATTTTGTGATTATAAAATTGATTATGGGTACTTAATAATGATGATAGTACAGGTGGGTAGTACTTATACTAACATATTATAGAGACGTGCGTCTTCTCCACCACTATCACACGTGCCACAAGTGTCACGTTGGGAAGTGAGGGGGATGATGTTGAGGATTGTTTCATGCTTACAGGCATTTGGATTTGAGCTCGATCGGAATGACTGTATCATGGAACACCTCAAATGAATAGACATATATTTCATCGACCGATGTCGATGATTGTTGCATGTGTGCAGGCATTTGAGTTTGACCAACTCGAATTGCTGCACCATGGAACATCGCAATTGAATAGAGTAACGACATAGTATGCATATCTCTATGCATGACGTGTATGTCTTGGTAACGTCATTCGACTTGTGGGTTTTGACCCCTACGGCAGTGTGTTTCAGAAGTGTGGCCATTGCCACTTATATTGTGTGGTATAACCACTTAAAAGTGTGTGGCGTCGTCCACTTATTAGTTGTGTTGGCTGGGAAGCCACTTGAGCAGTGTATTTCGTGGATCAAACGTAAGGCGTATCGTTCCTAACGCAGTTTGTATAATTATGGCAGATTAGCCTGGCGTGATATGCCAAAGGAACATTATGGTACTAGCAATAGTGTAAGACTAGTATAGATGGATATTATATAGCTAGCAGTAGACGTAAGCCTAGCTTAAGAAGTGCATTGCGAAACTAGCAGGATAATTAAGTCTAGTGCAAAAGGCTATTGTATAAACTAGCGACGGAAGTAGGTCTAGTTAGCCTCTGAATTTATGCCAAAGGACATTGGCCGTTTAAAAAGGAAGTGACCTCTAACCAGAACTCTAGATAGAGATTAATAAACATGTGTTAATGAAATAACGAGAACTCTTGCAGAACGTACATGAATGTGATGTGACTTTTGTTCCCATGTAGTTGGTGTCTGCTCATGGAATGAAATTATTAATTAAATATTTTGAGTCGTCAAAATCACGGTCTTATCAACTGACGTATTCTGAGTTGAGTTAAATGCTGTTTATATTCAACTAATCATGACCAGTGATAATCAGAACCTGAACACACTGCATCTCACACTGCTAATATAATCAATAAGACAAGAGACTAATACAGGTCAGTCAATGGTCGAATATTTAATATGAAACATGTTCAGCTAATGAGGCATCACACGGGTTAAAGCAGACAATATCGATACCAACGGACAGTATTACGGAATCCTATAAAAGTGATATAAGAACCCGAAGGACTTCGACTGTAGGAACAGAATATGCATATAACAACTTGGTCATCCTAAATACTTGGTGTCATAAATAGAAGCCCCACAACAACCGGCGTTAGAAGTATTCTTTAACAGACTGGTTAAAAGAAGTCCTTAACACAGCCCTATGCACATACTCATTAGTTGTAATGTTACAATAGTTACTTTTAGTATATCAGGTGGAGATATAAATAAATTTATAACTAAATAGCACTGTAGCTAAGCTGAACGTGATTGTCAGCCGAAAATATTTAAAAGTTTAAATTGAACTGTATGTAGAAAATTAACAGCGTTTGCTGATATTGTTATTTGATTGAGGAATCTAGAAATCTAATTTAAGCACTTACTTAACATACATTACGTTGTTTTCATATATTTGCAAACTTGTATGTTGGTAATAGTGTGTTTTCCTATGTGTTTCTTTGTGGCGTATTTTTTGAAAAAACTTACACGTGTTGATTAGTGTTTGCTTAGATATAGGAATTGTTATATATCTCTCATTTTGTTAAAGTTAGTTTCTTTGTTATTTTGTTAATTATAGATTTGAATTAATTAAATTAAAATACTATTTTTAGGTAACTTAGCGTTAAGAAATATTTTTGTATTGTATTTTTTGGAAAAAATTTTTTTTTCCGGACATTGTAATTTTTTGGTTTTTGTGTGTGCCTAGTGTAATATGAATACATTAAAGTACGAACCACACATTGTAATATAATGCGAATCTTGACATGTACGATATTCTGTAAATAAACATGGCTACGAACTGAACATGCTTTTACTGAGTGCTCTCTGAAACATGTGTGTGCTTGTGTAGATGACGAGGTAATGCTTATATACATACATCATAACATTACATGGTGGCAGCGGTCGATACCGGACTGACGCAAAACAGCTACACGATAACACGTGAGTACAGTATTCGGCTAATTTTCGTCATCGAAGTCAGCCATGGCGGCGAAACAATATCGCAACGCACCGCAAATGAGATTCGCCGGTCAAGACGATAAGAGTGAAGCTTCCTTGTTATGGCGCCAACGCATAGATCTATATTCCAAGACCACTGGTCTGGAAGGACAAACCCTAACTCCATATATCCTAGAAGCATTGGACGATGAAGGATTTTTGGCCTTGACAACAGTTTTGCGGACCATGTCCTTCTTGTTACTTCAACCGACTTTCCCGATACCATATTGGACGAATTTAAACGTCGTCTGATAATAAAGCACACGAACTTTAGAGCCACAAGATTAGAACTTCACCACCTGCGACAGTAAACTGATGAAAGTTTAGATGATTTCTTACCAACTCTTTCTTGGAGAAAACACGTGTATGCCTGAAAAAGTTTAACAAAGAAGCTGCTTTTCGAGTGGCAACTCTTCTTTGAATGCCTCCTTTCGGTCACCAATAGCTCAGAGTATCCAAAATGGTCGACCTGCTCCAGTGATACACTGTTTACAACTTAATCTGATGAAGGCTTTCTTCTCGTGACAATCACAAACATTAAACAAATTTTAGAGCTGCTTATGACCAGCCCAGGTTCCTGCAGACTTGAAAAGCTTAAATTGGACAATGTGCCAACTGGTTTAGCAACAGGAAAAAAACACAACACAAGCAAATGCTATGTGTAAATATTGACCTGGCCTAAACCACATACAAAACCACTGTCCAGCTAAAGACTCTACATGTCATTACTGCAGAAAGCCTTGGGGCCACTCCGATAAATAAAATTATGTTTCAAGAGGAAACAAGACAGTGCTCAACACAAACTTCACAGCAGAAAGTCGTCAAAACAAACACACTCTATTATGTTTGAGGTCCTTGACTCCAGTGAAGAAAGTGATCTCTTCCACTTTTGATACTGTGAAGATACTAACTTTCCTAATGAACCAAGAGAACGCAAAGTTTTCTGCAAGGGACAATTCCGCCTTTACCAGAATTAAAATGCACAAAGAAAGAAACTCTCATTCGGTTCAAGATAGACACAGGTGCCAAGGTAACACTCTACCCTTCTGAATATTCAGAAGATCAGGTGCCTGACAACTTCGGATGAGCAAGGATTTCCCCACTGGACCTCATAAAACGTGGAGTGGCAGACTAAGCTAAGAGTCTCTTACAAGGAACTAAGTATAGACTGTTTTAACAGTAACACTTGAATGTTCATACTCTAGGTTTCCACATTGACATTGTCACCCTTTTTGAAACTTGGTAGATGTTGATGGACCTGCAATCCTTTTGGTTTACCAATGTGCAAATGCTGCCTGTGGTAACCTATTAACAACATTAAAGAGGATATAGGTCCCTTGCAGATAACTCTCAGCAGAGTACCAAACCCCAACAAGACAGCAGATATTACCTCAAAAATCAAAGTTGATATTGACAAGATTAGCGATAATCGGCTTGAACACATCAGAGAAGACACAATGAGAGATCCTATCCTTAACTCTGTCACAGAACTGATATACCATGGATGGCTTCAAGCTCACTATCAGGAAGTTCCAAACACATCTTTCCATTACTACTCGATGGGGACGAGTTAAGCATCGAAGATGGTCTGATCTTTTAAAGGAGAGGGCATTGTTTTACCTTTCCACAACGCGATATCATCCTTAAACAGCTCCATAATAGTCACCTTGGTATTGTGAAGACACAACTGAGAGCAAGGAAAGATGTTTACTGGCCACAGATAAACAAGGACATAGAAACACTATGTAAAAACTGTTCAATTTGCCAAGAACATGCAAATAGGCAGTGCAGAGAACCTCTCATACCAGCAGAGATACCATTGAGCCCTTTTAGCTTATAGGAATTGTTTCCATATTTTCTCAATCGACAATAATGACTATCTTATTGATTGCTGATTACTACAAGCAAATTTCCCTGGTTCCCAGTGAGAAACTTCCACAACCTTCACCATCAGCTGTCTTTATGCTTGAACATTACAAAGAAGTATTCCAGTCATCAGGTGTTCTTCATCCCAGATGAAATTGCTGATCAGACAACGGTCCCCATTTCTCTGGTCAAATTTCAGAAACTTCACTCAGCTTGTAGATCAAACACACAATTTCATCACCTGATCCTAAATCTAATGGTTTCATTGAGATGTTGTTGGGCACAGATAGCAAACTATCAGTCAATCATGAAGAAAACAAGAACAGTAGTGATCACTTACATCTCTGGCCCACTCTTGAGATGGAGAACAACACCGGTAGACAGTACAGCAGAACTTATGTTTGATAGAAGAATTAAAGACCTCCTACCATCTTTGTTCCACTTCCGTCCACAACATAGAGACAGCACATATGATCAACTTCAGCATCGTCAGCAAGTTCAGAAATCCAACTATGACAAATCTAAAAGACTTACCATTGTCATTATATCCTTCTCAGCATGTGACTACCTACAACCACAACAATGACAGCATGGTCATTTCCAACTCTGGCATTTAAAATCTCAGAGCATAATACCTTCATCTAGGCAGTCATCCACTGTCGAAACAGAGTGGCACTAAAGAAATCCCCTTGACAACTGAACTCTCATTCCCATTTGCCCATTCACTATGACCAGGTTGACTATGGTAACTCCTTCTTTTAGTTGCCCCACAAAACCAAATGCGCTCCGAGACAAAGTTCCATCCCTTGATACTATCTTTTTGATTTTGGGCCACAATGCAACCCACGCCCCCTTTAGCTCTTTCAGATATGGGTACACCACTGTCGAGCAACGTGTTGCCATCATATGATCCTTAACTTTTTTCACACTGAGCATTACACATACTTATCCTTTCTCACATGAAACTTTTCTTTCCTCATCTCTTCCACCAGCTCCTCTTCCTTCCCATTTATACTTCTTGTGTTCCAAGTTCCATAAGTCGTAGTCCGTAGTCCGTTCCAGTTCGTCGCCTTTAGAATCAGTCCGGTTTTCTCTCTTGTAGTTCGCGTAATCATGATTTAAAGCAAACAGGTGATTGGCCTGTTGTGCCTTTGCATGGTGGAGGGGCTGCCTCCTTACGGCCTCCATGCAGGCCGCCCTCCTCCTTTTTCATCCGGGCTTGGGACCGGCATTGGCGGAGTTGCTATGTTTGATATGTAGAGTAATTTTAGTTCTTTAAAGAAAGTTTTTTTTGTTTTGTTTTTTGGATGTTATGTTGTATTAGCGCTTGATTGTGCATTGGTCGAACTTAGATATATAGCTATGCTATTACTTTTTTGTGTGGTGTCGATAATTTATTGTTGGTTATGTATAACTTGTATAACTTGTATAACTTGTTTAAATTACGGTACTGATTATGTTTTGTTTAGTTATAAACTATTTTTTATGATATTAGTATAGGTATACTTTGTTATTTTGTTTTGTCTTTTTCGATCATGTTTGTATGTATTACAAAATACTTTGTTTGATCTAAATAGTTATTGGTATATATTTTACCAACTTTCTCTATATTCATACCTTTTGCTTTCCATATGTTTTTGTTGATTATTCTTCATTCTATTCTTTCTTTTCTGTTGTCTTTTCAGTATGGTTTCATATTTTGTTTACATTCCGTGCATTGTGTGCGTTTCGCATCCTTCTTATATACTTCTTCTTTCGCTTCTTATACTTTCATTCTTTGTATTGTCAGTTAATGGGATAACTTAATATACTGTAACTACTTGTGATATTTGTAGTTATTTTACATATAAAAAATTGTTTGGATGTGATATTATTGTTTTTCCTCATATTCGGATTTCATACTTACCTTATTACGGATCATTTTTCTTTTGCTTGATATTGTCTTTTCTTTTACTATCGGTTGTTTCCTATTTAATTGTTCTGTATTCACTTAACTCGGTTTTGTAATGCATTATTTTTTAGTATGTTTATTTGATAACATTGGATATTTCATTTTTACATTTCACTTAATGCTTATCTTTTGTAGATGTCTTATTTTGACTTAACTTAAGGTAATTCTTATACGCATATGTTAGAGATTCATTGTCCTCTTAACTTTTTGGGGGATGTATTTGTCAAAAAAATGATAGAATCATTTTTTTTTCTCCGGGGGTGAGGTAAGATGTTAAGAACAGAACTGGTGTAAGGGACGTAAATCTGAGTATATTAGTAGTCAAGATAGATTCTGAGTTGGAGCACTTGTTTGCTTGTTGGCTATTGAATTGTTTTGAAAATATCTCGTAGTAGTTTCGAGAGATAGATTACAGAAGGCGTGGAAAAACGCTGATCATCTCAAGTGTGAGATATATTTATTCTGTAATGTTTTGAGCGGGGTGAGAATAGCTCGCGGCTAGCCTGCAGATGATTGATTGACTGAGTTGTGTTGACCGTGAGGAAGTCTCGTGACTGCTTTTGAGCGGGACGAGTGTGTGATTTAGGGAGAGTGTTCTGGGCGTTTGACCGGGTAGGTCAAGACAGTGTTTTTGGGAAGTGTGAAATGCCTGCGCAGTGCTGAAGTCAAAATGTCGACGGATTTTTCGCTGTGGGTACAGCGTAGTATAAAACTGCAGTTTGGATTATTGTGAAAATGTTTATGAGGCCAAGATTTTGTGTAGGCCATTTTGATAACTGCAGTGTGCAGTCTTTATAGGCCATTATTTCCTGTGAGAGGATAGTTGTTGATGATTTATATAAAGGCCATGATCTGTGAGAGGATCGTTATTGATGATACTTTAAAGCGCTGATGAATATATATATATATATAGGCCATTATTTCCTGTGAGAGGATAGATGTTGATGATTTATATAAAGGCCATGATCTGTGAGAGGATCGTTATTGATGATACTTTAAAGCGCTGATGAATATATATATAGGCCATTATTTCCTGTGAGAGGATAGTTGTTGATGAATTATATAAAGGCCATTATCTCCTGTGAGAGGATTGTTATTGATGATACTTTGTAGCGCTGATGAATTATATAAAGGCCATTGTTTCCTGTGAGAGGATAGTTGTTGAGGAAGAGATAGCGCTGAGTTATTGATGATACTTTATAGCGCTGATATCATTGTAACTGCCGAGTGTGCAATCCTTATGTGTTAAGATATATTTCGTGTTATGCTGTGAACTGTATCCTGACTATGTGCATTTCATATCAATGTGTTGTGACGTGAATAAACCAGTATTAAATGTCACCAGTCGTTTACAACTATCTATGACTCTTGTGTACGTACCTGTGGTGTAAACGACTAAACCAACACACGCACTCAATATTCCAGACGTGACAGTAGTAACACATATTTATTACTAGCCTATGTGGCGATGATGTAGACTTGAACACACATACCTTTGAAACATAACCCTATTCTTATCAAGTGGTGGACTACAATCAAGCAGGATCTACTGCTATATTGCAAGACTGATTATACCTACTTAACATATTTAGGAATAGCTCTGTGTGGGCGTGGCCTGTAATACAGAATCCTTTAGCAGCGTATCTCTATATCTGCCTGTGTGGCGCATTTTGGGAAACCACATATTCACCATTATTTATCGGTATCAATCCTCTGGAATATAAGTATGTAGTAGCCAGAAATACAAGGGGCTTGACATAAGTCTTGGGTCTGACCATGAAGGACATGTCACAGAGAGCTGAAATTTTGTATAGTGTTTATTCATTTTCAATGTAGCCACCGTCTGAATTGACACACTTCTGCCATCTCTGCTTGACCTTGAAAAGACATTGGGAGTAAAACACCCTATTTTTCAAACTAAACCACTCATCACATGCCAGTATAACTTCTTCATCGCTGTCAAAATGATTTCCTTTTAGCTGTTTTTTTAAGATTTGGGAGTAGAAAAAAGTCTGATGGAGCCAAATCTGGAGAATATGGTGGGTGTGGAAGAATTTCAATATTCAAATCGTTGGCTGCTAGCTGCACAAGCCGTGCTTTGTGAGAGGGCGCGTTGTCTTGAAGCAAAGGAAGATTTTGAGTGCGCGTTATCCCTCGTTTCCTGGTTACAACCTTTCTTAGTTTGCTGAGAAGATCTGCATAGTACTGTCCATTAACTGTGTTGCCACGAGGCAGATAATCTTTCAACAGGACACCTTTGGCGTCCCAAAAAACAGTCAGCATCACTTTTCCTGCAGATTTCTGCGCTCTCGGCTTGACAGGTGTTGCGGAGCCCGGGGTTTTCCATTGCATGCTGGCAATTTTGGATTCGGGGTCATAATGGTGTACCCAAGTCTCATCTACTGTCACCATGGCCTCCAAAATGTTTTTTGACTGACACTTTTTGAGCAACTGTTGACAGCAATTTACCCTCGTTTGCTTCTGTTCACGTGTCAACAGTCGCGGAACCCAGCGTGCACACACTTTTCTCATGTTCAGTCTTTTGTGTAAAATTCTATAAACTGTTCTTTCATTCAGTTTTACTCTACTAGCTATCTCCACAATTGTCATTTTTCGATCCTGGTCAATGATTTTCTTCACTCTTGTTGCATTTTCATCGTTGCACTCTGAGGCTGGTCTACCAGATCTTGGCAGATCAGCAACATTTGAGCGGCCGCACTTAAACTGTTGACTCCAGTTTTTTTTTACCGAAGTATATGAAGGACAAGAATCACGAAACACTGGTTCCATCTCCCTGTTTATTACAAATAAGGGAGGGAAACCTGAGGCCTGTAAACAGTAAATTAATATGAAACAAATATATATTTCTACTTCTTTATTTCCTGCGAGTGCCTGATAACATACCTTTATATTTGTTTCATATTAATTTCCATCTCCCTGTGTATTTCTGTAGGTGTTTTTCCCTGAAACATCAGAAATTTTATCACAGCTCTGGCCTCCTTCTTTTCCATTGTTTTGTCAAATCTTTGGAGCAGCAGATCCGGTCAATGGGGTACATTGCGCCGTGCACCGTAGCGGGAAAACCCATTGAAGAAATAAACACGTACTTCACACATTCAGTGCAAATATGATGAATTTTAAATGTGCCGAGTTTCATCTTCCTCCTGTGACTCCTTCATGGTCAGGCCCAAGACTTATGTCAAGCCCCTTGTATCTCCTCTGCTATATCAGGTCTACTACATTCTCTTAAGTTTCTAAGTGCTTTAATTGTTGAAAGAGAGTCAGTTTAAACTGTTAGTTTTTTGGGAGGGTTATTAGAGAATATTTCTAGTGCTTTTAGTATTGCCACCATCTCTGCAGTGAAAATGGATGTATTTTCCGTGATGCCATATTCTTTTGCTATATTCTCTCTTCATTTCTCATCTTCATGTATTTTTCAAATTAGCTCTGCGTCTCTTAATTTGATGATTCTTGAATGTCTCGTAATGCTATCAACAGGTTTCTTAATGTGTGTCCTATCCAGTGTTGCCACTCCTAGGTGGATTCACTTAGATACAGGTTTATTGGCCCCGCCTCGGTGTCATTTTCCTTCATTATTTGAAGAACGCCACCTAGATCAACTTTCGGTTTTCACCCAAAGTAGCTCCAAAAACCGCCTAAAGTAGCCCAAGTCGCACACAATTAGCCCAAAAATCAGGTGTATCTAGATGTTTTTAAGGTACCGATTTAGTTTTCAAAATTAATGGTGGCAACACTGGTCCTATCCATCTCGAGTATCTTCTTCTCGTTTCTTGTTGGTTATTGTTTTCCCAAGTTTAAACAAAACCATCCAATAGAACTGCTTTGACATTTGAGCAAGATTCACATTTTCGTGCTAGACTTGATGTCTTATGACTACCACATATTTCTCAACGGGGTGAAAGTTCATCATGCCTTTTGTAATTAAAAAAAAAAAACCCAAAAAAAAACTACAGAAAATTGGAAGCTCGAGCAAGACATTTTTTATAACACAGTATCCCGTTCAACCCTTGATGGGTTATAATTAGGATACATAGTGTAATAAATTAAAGACAGTAAAATCTGATTTCCGAAATCTAAATATAGTATTCCCCCCCCCCCCCTCTCCCCCCCCCCCCCCCCCCCAACTCAGTCCAAATAAAGTAAATCAAAAACCAACATTGTGTGAATGTATTGTATGTGCCCTGCCCTTTCCAAAAAACAAACTGAAAAAATACAAAACAAATAAATACAAAATAAAAAGTTAAGTCTCTAATAACTGCCTTGTCGTTAACAAGGTGAAAAGGAGTGAGAAAGCCCTAGGATTATACCAAATCCACGAATTATCTGCGAGCACCCCATCAGACTACCACTTATCTTAAAACCATCACTGATCCTTATATATTAATTTTAGTTCTTGTTATATACTGAACTCCGCCTATGCCGGTCCCAAGCCCGGATGAAAAAGGAGGAGGGCGGCCTGCATGGAGACCGTAAGGAGGCAGCCCCTCCACCATGCAAAGGCACAACAGGCCAATCACCTGTTTGCTTTAAATCACGATTACGAGCAATACAAGAGAGAAAACCGGACTGATTCTAAAGGCGACGAACTGGAACGGACTACGACTTATGGAACTTGGAACACAAAAAGTATAAATGGGAAGGAAGAGGAGCTGGTGGAAGAGATGAGGAAAGCAAAACTAGAAATCCTGGCTATAACGGAAACGAAGAAAAAAGGACAAGGAGTCATGGATCTCGATGGCAACACGCTGCTCTACAGTGGTGTACCCATATCTGAAAGAGCTAAAGGGGGCGTGGGTTGCATTGTGGCCCAAAATCAAAAAGATAGTATCAAGGGATGGAACTTTGTCTCGGAGCGCATTATGGTTGTAAAACTAAAAGAAGGAGAAACCATAGTCAACCTGGTCATAGTGTATGGGCCAAATGAGGATGAGAGAGCAGAGGTCAAGGAGGAATTCTTTGAGCTGCTTCAAAGGACAGTGGATGACTGCCTAGATGAAGTTATCATGCTCGGAGATTTTAATGCCAGAGTTGGAAATGACCATGCTAGATGGGGTGGAGTTATCGGAAGATATGGAGAAGATACTCTCAATGACAATGGAAAGCGACTCCTTAGATTCTGCAGTGAGCAGAATCTGATCATTACAAACACAAAGTTCCCCCATAAGCGCATACATGCATACACTAGATGTGAACCAACCAAGAATGAGAAGTCAGTGATCGACTGTGCCATTGTTCGGAGAAGCTCATTCAGATATGTCCGAGATGCAAGAGTCTGGAGGGGGCCAGAGATTGGAAGTGATCACTACCTGCTAACAATCAAACGAACAACTGAAAGAGTTGCTCAGCCTAGGAACTGCCCAACATCACGCAAGAAACCAAGTAAACGAGCAGGAGAAATGAGCATTAGGACCTACAAGCTGAGAGAGCCAGAAATTAAGACCAGATATCAGGGGCTTATTGCTACAGCAGTGAGCAACACAGAAGAACGACCTGATGACTTGGAAACCCTCTGGAATAAATTCAAGGATATCATAAAGACAGCTGCTGCAGAAGCATGCGGTGAAGTCCGACTTGGGAACCAGAGAAAGAGGACACCTTGGTGGACAGAGGAAGTCAAAGAGAAAATAAGAGAGAAGAAAATGGCATGGAAACAATACTTAGGAGCTAAAAACACAACAGGACAAATGGAAAAATATAGAGAATATGTGACACTCAGAACAGAAGCAAAGAACAAAGTGCTAGCAGCAAAACAGAAGTCTTGGGAAGAATTTGGAGAAAAGCTAGAAAAAGATGCACAAGAAAACCAGAAATTGTTCTATAAGACCCTAAAGAACATGAGGAAGGAAAAAAACAATGCCCCCTCAAATTTATAAAGGACAAGCAAGGCAAATTGCTTACTGCCCCGAAGGAAGTAATGGAAAGATGGAAAGAATATTTCTCAGAACTCCTGGATGGTGAGCATGGTGAAGCATCAGAAATGATAACCACTAGCACAGAAGAGAAAACCAATGATGGTGAAGATGACATAAAGATGGAAGAACTGAGGGCAGCACTAGAGAAAATCAAGATGGGCAAAGCAGCAGGGCATGATGGTATAACACCAGAAATGGTTAAGTACATGGGAGCATCAGGCGACCTATTACTCTTAAAGGTCCTACAGGCAGCATGGTGCAACAAGACCATACCAAAGGATTGGGAGATTGCCATGATAACACCAATTTTCAAAAAGGGTGACAATCGACAATGTGGAAACCATAGAGGCCAATCCCTTCTCAGTGTCCCTGGTAAAATCTACTCTAGAATCCTAGAGCAGAGACTCCGACGCCTAGCTGAGCCACAATTGGATGAGGTCCAGTGCGGATTCCGAGCAAACCGAAGTACTCAAGACCTAATCTTCACACTCAGACAGCTGAGTGAAAAGGCCCTTGAGTATAAGAGTGAGATCCATTTTTGTTTCATAGATCTGGAAAAGGCGTTTGACAGGGTCCCCTGGAGCAAACTTTGGGACTGTTTGGCAAGGAAGAATATTCCAGCACCTCTGATTCATGTTATACAGAGCTTCTACAAGTCTTGCAGAAATTATGTGAGGACAGCAAACCATAAGTCAGAAGAGTTCAGGACCACCGCTGGTGTAAGACAAGGTGATATCCTATCACCTTACCTCTTCATACTCCTTATGGACGATGTCATCAAGGCATGTAAGGAGAGAAAGTATTCAGTGGGGTACTGGAAGATGAGACAGGTCTATATTTCGGAGCTGGCATTTGCTGATGATGTTGCCCTGATTGCTAAATCAAAGGCACATCTCCAATCCAACCTGCAAGTCTGGAAGGAAGAGCTGGAGAAGAGAGGGATGGTCATAAGCAGCTCTAAAACAAAATCCATGGTGATATCACGAGAAGAAAGAAAACATCAGATTAAGTTGGGAGAACAGGTCCTGGAGCAGGTCGACCACTTTAAATATCTCGGAGCTATTATAGACCGAAAGGGAGGCATCAAAGTAGAGTTGGCCACTCGAAAAGCAGCGGCTGGGAGACTTTTTCAGGCCATAAATCGTGGATTCCTCAGCAAGAAAGAGGTTGGTAAGAAAACGAAGATGGCTGTATACCGCTCCACCTATGTCCCAGTCTTGACATATGGATGCGAGTCGTGGGCAATGACTACAACCCACAAAAGCCAGATCCAAACCTCAGAAATGAGGTATCTGAGGAAAGTGGTTGAAGTAACAAGAAGAGACATGGTCCGCAACCAGACGATCCGTCAAGGCCTAAAATCCCATCTGCTGCAGACCCAAATAGAACAGTCCCAACTAAGATGGTTTGGCCATGTCTGCAGAATGGGAGAAGATCGGCTACCACGACAAGCATGGGAAACAAAGAGCCAGGGATCCAGACCTCCAGGACGACCCAGAGTCCGCTGGGAGGATGATAATGTAACAGTTTTATAAGGGCCACCACTGATAATGTAAAGTTTGTTATCAAATGATGATAAAGTCTTTCCCAGGGTAAATGGTACTGTTAATGTATATTTGGTAAAGTATATCTCTCTTGAAGTGATTAGACTGGTGTAGTACATGCGCCCACACAGAGCAGATGATAAATGGGCTAGCACTGTACTGTCCCTGTGTATAATGTCTGTAGTGAGTGGTATGAAGGGTACAGTCACTCACCCTGTACTGTCAAGCATAGATCAACGAATCCGACTAGTGTTCATTTCCAATTGACAGCACATAATTTATTCACACAGCAACATCAATCCGGTACGATACACTACACGGGTACAACAGGATACACAAAAATCAATAATAATCAATGGCGCAGAATGTCACAGCTGTTCAGTATGATGTAAACCCTGTTTACATCGCAGTTCTAATGTTACATCAGTAAATTCACCAGAACGACTGCTGATACTGCAGTTACAAAACGCCACACAGGCTTAAATCTATAGGAATACTTCAACGACTGCATACACTGCAATTACCAAAACGCCACACCGGCTTAAATCTATACATACTTGCAGTTCTAATGTTCCACCAGAACGACTGCTGATACTGCAGTTACAAAAACGCCACACAGGCTTAAATATTTATATACTCAAAAGACTGTCCGCTCTGCAGTCTACAAGTAATCTGGCCTACACAAATCCTGGCCTTATAATCTCTTCAATAACTCTGATATCTGTTCATGGATCCTTAAATCTATATATACTCAAAAGACTGTCCGCTCTGCAGTCTACAAGTAATCTGGCCTACACAAATCCTGGCCTTATAATCTCTTCAATAACTCTGATATCTGTTCATGGATCCTTAAATCTATATATACTCAAAAGACTGTCCGCTCTGCAGTCTACAAATAATCTGGCCTACACAAATCCTGGCCTTATAATCTCTTTAAATAAAGTACATTCACCAGAAAACTCTCCCTCCATAAGGAACAATGGCCTTACCATCTCCTAGCGCCGTTCCTGCACAATAGAAATCTATCAGGGAGGTAAATATGATTCAAAACATCGGCCTGTAGACATCAAGGCCCCCAGAACATGTCCTTAATATAAAGTACACCTTATCTTCTCTTATCTGCAGATAATCACACCTAAAATAGGCAAATAATGGTACACCTCGAAAAATGGCCAAACATCGTTCCCGTACACTACCCTTGGGAACACACACAAGACACAGGGCTGACTCCAGTCAACGCCCCAAACTTAGACTCTTCTCAGACTGCCACGGGAACACACATCTCCCGCCAAACAGTCACCGGACTCGGCTGTTCACGGACTACCCGTGAGCTATTCACAGCCGGCCGAAACCAGTACAGAATAACTAAATGACTAGCGCTCACGCGCTTTCTGTACACTCTGTTTTCTAACATATAAATGTTTAAACAACTCCCAATTAAACAAGCCGACAAGTGCCACAACCCTGAATTCACACTGTATAATCAGCATAGTACGTATCACCTCCCTTTTGGACCTTAACAGAGGACAACATTAGACAATCTTTGAAGGACCGAGGACTAGAATGGAACCAGGCCAGGAAGAAGACAGCTGATAGAATGGTCTGGCGCTCTCTCTTCCAAACCTCTACACCTCACGGTAGAAGGGGAACGACTAAGTAAGTAAGTAAGTTATATACTGTTTTACTATAATAATAATAAATTCTTTAAGCACCAAACACGGCGCATAAGGCAGAAATCAGTGCTCTCCAGGTTGTACGTTGTGACGCCACTCCGCTTAGCTCTTGCACATTGTTTAATCCCAACGTTCTTCCTTCTCTTATTATTGTTCTTCTAAGTGTTTCATTTGGTCTTCCTTTTTTCCTCTTACCCTCAGGAACCCAAGTGAGCGCCTGTAATGGTATTCTGTTGTTTTGCATTCGTAGGACATGACCGATATATGACCATCGTCTTTTCCTTATATAGTTGGAGACATATTTCTGCCTAGAGTCTTCTCTTATTTGTCGATTAGTCTTGAATTCTTTCCAACTGATGTTCATGAGTTTTCTAAGACATTTGTTCTCGAATGTATTCAGCTTGTTCTCCAATGATTTTGTTATTTTCCAACTCTCACAGCCGTATGTTAACACTGAGATAACATTTGAATTAAACAGACGAAGCTTGGTATGTATATTCAATGATCGTAATTTCCAAATGTTAGATAATCTATTGAAGGTGCTAGCTGCCAAAGCAATTCTAGTATGAATTTCTCTTGTTGTGTCACCATCCTGAGTCATTTTTACTATACCGGTACTATAATTCGCTAGGTCTATCTACAAAGACGAACAACCAGCAAATATGCGACAATGATTGATGGTGCTATGGTTTTCAATTTTGATTCCAAGTTTTTGAGTTACTGTGTCTTCTACTTCTTCTGCGTTCATCCTGAAAAGGACGTTTGTTACGTTGTGTCGCCGTGTACAGCAAAGCTGCGATATCTGCGCCTTCCGGCCCGACACATCCGTTTTCTGCATGGCATTTTTGGGACCGGGTTATCCTTCCCTCTTTGATCCCTACTCTCAGCCAGACTGCAGTGTTTCCGGGACCACCACTCGAAGGTGGGGTAGGGTCTTGGTCAGCTCTGGTTCGCTGACCCTGACGCAAGCAGTCAAGCTATGGGTCGCTGACTGCATTTATCACTGTTGCTGCGTTGTCGGTCCCACTGTGGGTGTCATTCTTAACTAGATTGTGTTACGGAAGGCAACCATCATATTTTTTTCCTTTTCGCTTATTATGGAGCCACCACTGGAACCGGTCACCTTATAGGACACTTGTATGTAAGCAGCCAACCAATCACCTTATAGGACACTTGTATCTAAGCAGCCAACCAATTACCTTGTAGGACACTTGTATCTAAGCAGCCAACCGGTCACCTTATAGGACACTTGTATCTAAGCAGCCTACATGCTCCTATTGCCGTGGTTAATATGACAATTTGTTTTACATGATGGTGTTTCCAGCCTTGTCAAAAATCATGGTGGAAACACAGATTATAGACACATGCCACCATGTCTAATGTCCAGATCTCTTATCCATGTGTTTGTTTGTCTCCCCTTATTTCTCTAGAAATTCTGGGAATTCCAGAAGATAGTTTTCTCAGTGTATGTGTGTGTGTGTGCAGTCTAACACCAATACAAGGTTCAGTTCCCAGATGAGGGAATATATTTTATTGAATATTTTTCAGAACCAGTGGTTTTAATGATGTCCTACCCCCCTGATCTCCTGGGCAGTGAGATCGGATGCCTTGCCTTCTCAGATAAGGGTGAAAAAATAGAAGATCCCTTGTGCAATTTGTGCACATTAAAAATTCCTCAGCAGTTGGTAATTGTAAAGAGTAGGCCACAGTGCCGCTGCCCTGGTAAAAAATTTACAAAATTAGGAAAACCTACCCATCACAAAAATATTTATAGAATGTGTGATTTCTGTAAACACACTGTGGCATTCTCGCTGGTGCTATGGAGTTCGTGCACTGTGCTGAGATCCTCCTTGTGTGGAGATCGGAGCACTGATGGAGTTGTCGATGTACAATGAAGATAGTCCTTAAAACCAAACCAAATTAACATCTTCTATTCACATCTTGAATTTGTCTGGTTCCTGTCAATGTCCCTGACGAAGGCCTTGTGGTCGCAACGTAGATTTTTCTTGTCCTGTCTCTTTGTAAGACGTATTACTATTTTTTTTTTTTTAATTTTTTTTCATTCTATGGTTCTTGTCAACAGTTCCACATTGGTAATCTTGTCATACCATTTCAATCCTTTTCTGCACACACACTAATTTTATGACAGTCTGTACTTGTCAATGTGTAGTTAACTCCGTAAGTCCCAAGAACTGTTATTTCCTAACCCTAACCCACATTTTAGTTTGGGACTGAAAGAGATAAAGTTCTCCATGAGGAAACTAAGAATGAATAGTTCAACTGCCCCCTCTGGCATGTCGTTAGAGGTTGACTAAGATCAGGCTGGCTACCTTATCATGGAAGACAAGATTCTACAGACACCACCCCTGCAACAACACGTCAATGAGGGGGGGGGGGGGGGGGGGGGGCAGCGGTGGGGGGGGGGGGACGGGGGGAGGGGGGGGGGAACTAGCTGCAGTGGTGGTTCCATGCTCCATAGGGAGCGATTCTGGAAATGATAATGATGATGACAATGTATAGATGAAAGGTAATGATGATGACAATGTATAGATGAAAGGTAATGATGATGACAATGTATAGATGAAAGGTAATGATGATGACAATGTATAGATGAAAGGTAATGATGATGACAATGTATAGATGAAAGGTAATGATGATGACAATGTATAGATGAAAGGTAATGATGATGACAATGTATAGATGAAAGGTAATGATGATGACAATGTATAGATGAAAGGTAATGACCATGACAATGCATCTTTCAGGTAGATGAAAGGTAATGACCATAACAATGCATCTTTCAGGTAGATTAAAGGTAATGACCATAACAATGCATCTTTCAGGTAGATGAAAGGTAATGACCATAATAATGCATCTTTCAGGTAGATGAAAGGTAATGACCATAACAATGCATCTTTCAGGTAGATGAAAGGTAATGATGATGACGATCAAATAAAAACAACATTAAGCATTAATAAATATTTATTCCTTTGAGATACATGGATGCACATATGATTTATGCAAGGAATATACAATCATGTGCACAAAATAAATACACACATTACAAATACATACTCCCAGTCACTGATACACCGCTATATAAATAAGCACCGCTAAGTCATTAATTTGATAAAACAATGTAATAATGACATCTTATTGGCTGACAAGACTAA
Organism: Oreohelix idahoensis; assembly: GCA_024509875.1. Lineage (NCBI taxonomy): Eukaryota > Metazoa > Mollusca > Gastropoda > Stylommatophora > Oreohelicidae > Oreohelix > Oreohelix idahoensis. Next base: position 51,203 of record JAMPIV010014419.1, read on the forward strand.
ACTGTTTTTCCCTCCTTGTGTTCCATTAACACAAGATCACTACAAGTACCACTAAATATAAACATGACATCTAGATGTACAACTAAATATAAACATGACATCTAGATGTACAACTAAATATAAACATGACATCTAAATGTACAACTAAATATAAACATGACATCTAGATGTACAACTAAATATAAACAAGACATCTACATGTACAACTAAATATAAACATGACATCTAGATGTACAACTGTCAAGAAACTGTTTAAGACCCCAGTATGTCAGAAACTGGTATTGACGATGATGTCCCCAGAATGTCAGAATACTGTATGAGATATACACTGATGATGGGGTGTGGCGTGAGTGTGTAGATGGTGGTAAACAATGGCTCGCACAAACCAACCCAACGCCACTGGTTACAGTTCCAAACATTTATTAAACATCCACATACATGTCCTGAATATCAAATATATCAGCAAGCATACTGACTCACCTCCAGGCTGACATTGCCTGTAGGAAATAACAATCACGACAATAACTAGGGACTGGCTTCCCTGACGTGCACAGACAGTACACCCAGTTACATATAAAGTCCTCGGTGCGGCTTACTCTCTTCGCACATGTAAATCACCATCCAGGTGTATATATCACTTATCAGTGATTGGCGGCATAACCCTCGCCATACATTCATATAATCTCCTCCCAGGCGGGACAAACCACTTCGCCCTTAAAACTAACTAGATAGAATCTATCACAGCATAAATATCACTGTCACAAATACGGATCCTCTCAGTCACAAAAATACGAGCTTATAGCTCGGCTTCTAAAACACAGACTCGAGCGCCCAGCTCGGCGGTCAAACACAGAATAACTCCGTCACACCCGACTTGTGTTCACTACATGCTTTCTCCCAACGCATGCACAAGTCACACCATGTTGACATCAAGTCAGACATGAACTCACTACTTGAGTTTACACTTAACCAAGTGTTAACAACAGTTCAGTGACCCTTAACACCAACCACTATCATCATTCATACTCATGAAAATGTTCTGTGACAACAACTAAATATAAACATGACATCTAGATGTACAACTAAATATAAACAAGACATTGTAACAACCAGTTGTAACAGATTAGTATAGCCCCATCAACTGGGCACCTGATGTAACACTCTGTTTTGCCGACTGTTTATTACCAGATGTTAAAGTCTGTTTGCTCGTGTGAATTCTGGTATATGTACCGTGTTGAAGTGTCGCTGAGTAGGCGTGTCGTTGATCACCAGGACAGTGTAACATGGACGTGAATCTAAGTCACCAGCGTGAGGCACTGCCAGGATATAGTGCAGTCACACGCACAAACAGCATACATGTTTTCTCAGGTGTGTAGAACAAATGATAAGATGTTGTAGTGAGTAATGGTGTGTGTATACAGCAGATCGAGAACACGAAGTCGTATAGGCTCTTATTTAGGAACACACAAACTCACTCCATCACACGTAGAAGTCATAGATGTGGTTAATGCAGATGACTTTCTCTTCAACATTTATTACAGCAATAGTACGTTGACGGACAACACAGTCAGTAGAACAAGGAACATGGATATTTCATGTGTAGTAATGCATATAACCATCGAGCATAATCAATCCTGCATAGCTCGTATGTATGATGCTAGTAACGTTGGCTTGATAATATATATATTTTCATACTGTAGCTCAGACCCCCCTGACTAAACGCGTCAGGTAGTCTTGTGACAAATATAGTTGCTTAATATCGAAGTCTGTGAACTTGTTGATAAAGTCAAGACTTCATCTGGCTTCTCCCGCCAGACACTTCTTCTTCTGCTCAAAGATATAGGCCGTAATGTCGGGCCTCATAATGATTGATGAACAACTGTATATTTTCATAGGCAGGCATTATCTTCCTTGCCGAAACATACCGCCATAATGCAGGTTTCATATAAATATACGTTCATTGTGCTTCTGTAAAGTAATTCGACGAATAGACTTAGTTAGTTATGTCAAGCACACATAATGGACTCTGGATCTCAAGAACTGTGAGCGCTACTCACAGGTTCATACTAAATGTTCTGCAATCTTGGCATAATAATAAAGTTTATTTTACCTTGGACAGAATCCGAGAAATACACAAATAACCACTGTCGTCATTCTAGACGAACAGAATAACTCTGGGGAGAATCACTGAAATCACAGTTACACTGAAGACTCTCCTTCCCCCAGATAATGCAGAGAAGAAACAACGGACATCTTGTCCGGTCAGAAACCAGCTCATCACTCCCAGACGGAAGTCTTCTCGGTTCGCGCTAAAAACTAGCGCATGCGTAGACAGAACAGATTTGAGAACAGTTAACCGGCCCTCTTAAGACAGATCAACCACAAAGAATAAACACAGGGAAGATAACCCCAAATCAATCTGTCCCAGAGAGTTAACATACAGTTCTCTACCTTCGATTGTCAAAAGTATTAAATAGATTTACGTCTTATGAAACCGTCAAAAATGACAGCAACAGACATCTACATGAGCAACTAAATATAAACATGACATCTAGATGTACAACTAACTATACACAAGAAGTCTACATGTACAGCTAAATATAAACATGACATCTAGATGTACAATTAAATATAAACATGACATCTACAACTAATTATAAACAATAAATCTTCATGAACAACTAAATATAAACATGACATCTACATGTATCACTAAATATAAACAAGATATCTAGATGTACAACTAAATATAAACATGACATCTACATGTACCACTAAACATAAACATGACATCTACATGTACCATTAAATATAAACATGGCATCTACATGTATCACTAAATATAAACAAGATATCTAAATGTATCACTAAATATAAACATGACATCTACATGTATCACTAAATATAAACATTGTTCTCTCACTTAAAATGTAGATGTACTAAAGATGAAAGAACTTAAAATGTAAATGTACTAAAGATGAAGGCACTTAAAATGTAGTTGTACTAAAGAATGGAGGCACTTAAAATGTAGATGTACTAAAGAACGGAGGCACTTCAAATGGAGATGTACTAAAGAATGGAGGCACTTAAAATGTAGATGTTCTAAAGATGAAGGCACTTAAAATGTAGATGTACTAAAGAATGGAGGCACTTAAAATATAGATGTTCTAAAGATGAAGGCACTTAAAATGTAGATGTACTAAAGGATGGAGGCGCTTCAAATGCAGATATAATTGTGAATGAACTTGTTTCATGAAAACAGAAACAAATAGTTAAATGATACTATAAAATGAGAATATTATAAAATGTAACAACCATTTCAGGAGAAGTTCTACAGTATCACAAATAATGATACCAACAAATCTGTCAACAAGCCCTTTAAAAGGGTTAAACAAAAAAATGCAAACAGTAGAAAGTAATAAATAACAAATATAACTTAATTATGAAACATCTGCCTCTCAGTTCCACGTGGAGCATAAAGCCTGCCTCCACATCTCTTTACACAATAATGTCTCACGTAATGTGCTCACATTCTCTCCATATCTGAGGGTGTGTTTATTTTGCATAGTATTTTATGTAAACAAAAAGAAACATCTGAAAAACTCAATTTAGACCGAGAAGTGAATAAACTTTAAAAAACAGTTAGAGCCTTGAATTAAGAAGAATCTTATAAGAAACAAATCACAATCAAATAAGGAGACAACGAACTCACAGAAAAAAAAAATGCTGCTAACGCACTTACGGAACTTTATGCTAGTGCAAATCATATTGGTGTTCCGACAAGACTGGAAGAAAGTCATCATTGGTAAACAGTTGAGTCTTGACATAAAGATTGCACAAGAAGAGCACATGATGAGCAAGTTAACAATGGAAGAGGCAATGAAGAACATTGGAAGAGGCAATGAAGAACATTGGAAGAGGCAATGAAGAACATTGGAAGAGGCAATGAAGAAAAATGGAAGAGGCAATGAAGAACAATGGAAGAAGCAATGAAGAACATTGGAAGAGGCAATGAAGAACATTGGAAGAGGCAATGAAGAAAAATGGAAGAGGCAATGAAGAACATTGGAAGAGGCAATGAAAAACATTGGAAGAGGCAATGAAGAAAAATGGAAGAGGCAATGAAGAACATTGGAAGAGGCAATGAAGAACATTGGAAGAGGCAATGAAGAACAATGGAAGAGGCAATGAGGCCTATGCCCCGTGTAAATTCCCAGGGGTCTGTGAAGAGACAAAGAAAGAACTACTACACCCTCTGGCAGGCACGACGTTCAGGGTGACCAATATGAAGTTTTGTACCTGGCTGCCAACCTCATCATGTTATACAGATAGCTACATAAACCACCACTGTAAGAGCATGTAACTGTGTTGTGCACTTTCTGAGTGGTAGAGGTTCCATTCTCTGGAAGATGTACATAAGGAAAATGATCAAGAGGTCAGTAAAGAAAAGAAATAAGTCCCCAGGAAAAGATGGGATAACAAATGAGATGTTAATAAGTCTGTGCACAAAGGCAAAACAAACAAAAAAAATTTTTTTGTGTGTGCAGTCCTAAACTGCAGCTGGCCACATCATCAGAAGAAACCCTGACACCATCACCAGAAACCCTGACACCATCACCAGAAACCCTGACACCATCACCAGAAACCCTGACACCATCACCAGAGACCCTGACACCATCACCAGAGACCCTGACACCATCACCAGAACTGCCATGCTATGGACTCCAGAAGGAAAGTGAAAGCAAAGACGGCCAAAAGCCACCTGTCGGAGAACTGTGGAGGAGGAGATGCTAAGCATGAACCAGAGTTCGAGCACAACACACACACACACGAAAGTTGGCTACTGACCATCATCCTTTGTCAGTCAGTGATCAAGGACCAAAGTGGAGACAGTCTGTTGCTGCCCTACAAGATATTACCAGACGTGATGGTCACTGATTGCTTGGTCAGTCAGCGATCAAGGACCAAAGTGAAGACAGTCTGTTGCTGCCCTACAAGACATTACCAGACGTGATGGTCACTGATTGCTTGGTCAGTCAGCGATCAAGGACCACAGTAGAGACAGTCTGTTGCTGCCCTACAAGATATTACCAGACGTGATGGTCACTGATTGCTTGGTCAGTCAGCGACCAAGGACCAAAGTGGAGACAGTCTGTTGCTGCCCTACAAGATATTACCAGACGTGATGGTCACTGATTGCTTGGTCAGTCAGCGATCAAGGACCAAAGTGAAGACAGTCTGTTGCTGCCCTACAAGACATTACCAGACGTGATGGTCACTGATTGCTTGGTCAGTCAGCGATCAAGGACCACAGTAGAGACAGTCTGTTGCTGCCCTACAAGATATTACCAGACGTGATGATCACCAATTGCTTTGCCAGTCAGTGACCAATGACCAAAGTGAACACAGTCTGTTGCTGCCCTACAAGACATTACCAGATGTGATGGTCACTGATTGCTTTGTCAGTCAGCGACCAAGGACCAAAGAAAGAAAACTGCAGCTGGAAAAGATCAATCACGCAATAGACATGGAAGGAAACCATAGACCTGGAAGGAAACCATATTGACACTAGTTCTTAAGAAAGTCAAGAAACCATATTGACACTAGTTCTGAAGAAAGTCAAGAAACTATATTGACACTAGTTCTGAAGAAAGTTAAGAAACCATATTGACACTAGTTCTGAAGAAAGTCAAGAAACCATATTGACACTAGTTCTGAAGAAAGTCAAGAAACCATATTGACACTAGTTCTGAAGAAAGTCAAGAAACCATATTGACACTAGTTCTGAAGAAAGTCAAAGATCTGACAGAACCAAATGGATACAGACCTGCCAATTCTACTTAAGTGTAGTAGAAAACTGGTGGAGCACATGATTAATACCCAACTGGTGTGGCATCCGTCTAGTTTAATTTGACAGCTGCTTCAATTTATTGGTTCATTACTTATTCCCCATCTTGAAATTTGTTGCATCCCTGAATACATCCCACTGTCAGCGCAGAAAGTCTTTTGTTCCATATATGGCAGCAGGAGCATCAATACATTTTGCTTTGGCCAAACATAAATATTTAACATCACACTGTACCTATCAGCACCATAATACAGCTCACTCGGGTGATGCACATTTTTACACTGAAAGTGAATCTTTTTATTTTAGAGTTCACATTTCATGGCACTGCCCTCCATTTTGTTTTGTTTTTAAAAACAAGGACTTCACACTCTGACGCACAGAAATTCACATGCCCTAGGCAGCGTATAAAAGGCTAATGTTGTTTATGCCTCCATCTGATTATGCATACTTCCCAATAAACTAGAAAGCTGAAACTTGGGGATATTTTAGAAGGACAATTGGACTGGTGTGAAAAAAATCAGGCAATCAGGAATTCTACTTTCAAGGGGGAGAAATAGGGAACTTCAAAATGGCTGCATATAACAGGCCAATAGTGTTTATGTATCAAGGTGATTATAAATACTTCCCCAATAACCTAGAAAGATGAAATTTGAATTTATTATAGAGGGACCACTGAACTGGCGCAATAAAATCTAGCAACTAGGAATTCTACTCCCCCTCCTCTTCCACACACACACACTTTCCCTGATGTGGAGTGTGGGGGGTTTGAGAAATTTAAAATGGCTACCTATAAAAGGCTAATGGTGTATCTGTCTGTCCAGTTGATTTCACGTACTGCCCAATAACCTAGAAAGTTAAATCTGGGGATGTTATAGATTGCCTGAAATCACTCATCATAGACAGGCCGATATATCTAGTTTAATACAAAATGACATCATCAATAGACACTTCCCGCAGTGGGTTGTATTGAGACATTCTCTGTGTTATCACACTGCCGTCATCTCCATTAATTAGGCTGTTCTCGCTGAACTCCTCCAGCATAATCTGGAGTTCTCTGGCACTGTTTGCCAGGAGGACTGTGAAAGGACTTCCAGCGACATGGACATCTGACCACTGGACCATGATAGTGTAAATGCCAGGCTCAACTGGGTCATAAAAACATTGATAGACCTTTTCTGTCGGGCTGGTCTTGCGTATCTTCACATGAAAAGCTCCTGAAGAGATAAATTTGTAATTTTTATAAATTATATATATATATATATATATATATATATATATATATATATTATAAATATATATCTATATATATATATATATATATATATATATATATATATATATATATATATATATATATATATACTCTTTCCTGTCCATCTCTTGTCTTGATGGTACACTCTGACAGACTCTTTCCTGTCCATCTCTTGTCTCGAGTCAATCCTCGCTATTCGCATGATCCGAATACGCTCATTCGCGCGAGATAAAGTATAACCAAATTTTTACTATCCGCTGGCACCTCACAGTTATTTGCGGCCATGTGCAGCAGGCATAAACTTTCGAGACACCTACTGCGCAACAATTAGAAGCTGAAAAAAATCTATGGGTTTGCCCGGAGAGCAATGACGTCGATTCTGATTAACATTAATTAGAGGCTGTCTCCTTGTTCTTGCAGCTTTTGTTGTGTTTACACGTGTCTTTGTCGAGCATGGTTTCATCTACCTTTTTGCAGTTTTACGCTGTTTTTGATTATTTTTGTAATTAATAATGGCATCCAAACATAGTGCAAGTGTGTATAGACCGTACTGTGATATGGAAAATCCTGAGACATTATGGAATCCCAGAGAAATTCATTAAAATCATCCAAGATTTCTACCAGGAGGCATCGTGTAAAGTAGTACACAAAGGAAAACTATCAGAGCCCTTCACAGTACAAAGTAGAGTCAGACAGGGATGTCTGCTATCACCAACAATTTTTCTGATGGTCATAGTTATGAAACAGACAACAGAGGGAGAGAAAACTGGAATACAGTGGACATTTAACAAACAACTGGAGGATCTAGACTTTGCAGATGATATGTGCCTTCCACCACAAAGACAGCAAGATATGCAGGAGAAAACAAATAGATTAGTAACAGAAGCAGCAAAGATGGGACTACACATAAATGTAAATAAAACCCCAAAAATGAGAATAAATAATAGGCAAATGGACTCTATGAAGATCAATGATCAAGTCACTGAAGAAGTAGAAAGCTTTACATATCTGGGGAGTAACATTGACAAAGGAGGGGGAACAGCTAGCTGGTGACGTCTGCTCAAAGATAAATAAAGCCAGATGCGCTTTTAACGCCCTTCGACCAAATTGGAACTCCTCAGCTATATCCAGAGAAGAGAGAACAAAATAAAAAACCTTAACTCAAATGTAAAGTCAGTATTGCTGTATGGCTCAGAGACATGGTATGTCTCAAAGAGTACAAAATAAAAAACCTTAACTCAAATGTAAAGTCAGTATTGCTGTATGGCTCAGAGACATGGTATGTCTCAAAGAGTATCACCTCCAAGCTACAGACATTTGTAAACAGATGTCTACGACGGATCCTCCGTATAAGATGGCCAGATGTGATAACAAATATAGAGCTAAGGAAAAGATGCAGACAACAGCCAATACAAATAGAAATTAAGGTAAGAAAGTGGGGATGGATAGGACATACACTCAGAACAGAAAAATCAAGCATAGCCAGAGTTGCCCTTGACTGGAACCCACAGGGGAAAAGAACAGTTGGGAGGCCAAAGAGAACTTGGAGAAGAACTGTTGAAGAGGAGGCTAGGGAACTTGGAATGACTTGGGCACAGCTGATAAAGAAAGCCCAGAATAGAAATCGATGGAGAGCAACTGTTTCTGCCCTATGGTCCACAGGGAACGAAAAGGAATGATATGATGATGAAGTGGAAAGTTTATCTAATCTTAGATACACAATAATAGTGGAACATGTGGAAAGTTTATCTAATCTTAGAATCACTAAATAGTAGAACAAATGAAAAGTTTATCTAATCTTAGACAAACAATAATAGTGGATGGCAGATGTAAAATTAAAGTCAAGAAGAGAACAGGAGTGACTAAAAATACATTCAACAACAAGAGATAGATATTAGCATCCGAACAAGTAACAATCACATAAAAAATGAGTTGTCAAGAGTTACACTAAACTATGGTGCAAAAGCTTGGACAAAGATTAACCAGCTGAAATGAACGAACTTTATTATGGAAGACAGAACTGAGGCCACTCAAAATTCAGATATATGGAAGACAGAACTGAGGCCACTCAAAATTCAGATATATGGAAGACAGAACTGAGGCCACTCAAAATTCAGATATATGGAAGACAGAACTGAGGCCACTCAAAATTCAGATATATGGAAGACAGAACTGAGGCCACTCAAAATTCAGATATATGGAAGATAGAACTGAGGCCACTCAAAATTCAGATATATGGAAGACAGAACTGAGGCCACTCAAAATTCAGATATATGGAAGACAGAAGCTAATCTCTTAGAAACAGGACAAACAAATAAAGAAATGCTAGAACACTACTTTTCACTTTCTTATCACATTTTCCATCTGCTCAAACTATTTTAAAGTCGTGATTTCACTATTTCCATCTGGTCAAACTACTTTCAAGTCTTTTTTTCACTTTTTGACCACATTCTCCATCTACTCAAACTAATTTTTAAGATTATTTTCACTTTCTGACCACATTCTCTATCTATTCAAACTACTTTTAAGATTATTTTCACTTTCTGACAACATTTTTTCATGTACACTTGTACTTAAACTACTTTTAAGATTATTTTCACTTTTTGACCACATTCTTCATATACTCAAACTATATTGAAAATTATTTTCACTTTCTGACCCCATTCTTCATCTATTAAAACTACTTTTCAGATTAATTTCACTTTCCTTCATCTATTCAAACTACTTTTAAGATTATTTTTACTTTCTGACCATATTCTTCATCTATTAAAACTATTTTTCAGATTAATTTCACTTTCTGACCACATTCTTCATCTATTCAAACTACTTTTAAGATTATTTTTACTTTTCTAACCACATTCTTCATGTACTTAAACTACTTTTAAGATTATTTTCACTTTCTGACCACATTCTTTATCTACTTAAACTACTTTTAAGATTATTTTCACTTTCTGACCATATTGTTCACCTATTCAAACTACTTTTAAGATTATCTTCACTTTCTGACCACATTCTTTATCTATTCAAACTACTTTTAAGATTATTTTTACTTTCTGACCATTTTGTTAATCTATTAAAACTACTTTTCAGATTAATTTCACTTTCTGACCACATTCTTCATCTATTCAACTACTTTTAAGATTATTTTTACTTTTCTAACCACATTCTTCATGTACTTAAACTACTTTTAAGATTATTTTCACTTTCTGACTACATTCTTCATATACTCAAAATACTTTAAAAATTATTTTCACTTTCTGACCACATTCTTCATATACTCAAACTACTTTTAAGATTATTTTCACTTTCTGACCACATTCTTCATCTATTCAAACTACTTTTAAGATTATTTTCACTTTCTGACCACATTCTTCATCTATTCAAACTACTTTTAAGATTATTTTCACTTTCTGACCACATTCTTCATCTATTCAAACTACTTTTAAGATTATTTTCACTGTCTGACCACATTCTTCATGTACTCAATCTACTTTTAAGTCAGTTTTAACTTTCTCCCTCTAACTTTCTTACAACCTTTACCTTTTGGTCCCACAACTCTGACCCTCATGTCACCATTTCCTGCCCCTGTAGTGTCTACCCAGAAGGTGCTCTGGAAGAGTGGAATAATCCCATTTTGAATTCCTGGACCCCACACCCTGACTGGCCCCTTCACATGATTTCCTCTGATGTCAATAGCATATGGGCTTCCTAGATGAACATAGTTAATGATAGATCAGTCATTCATCATTATCATTCTTGTCACAGAGCCACTACTATGGCTGGTCCACCTTGTACCAAGCATTCAAATGCCTTTGTAGTGGTGGCTTCTGTGGCAATTAGTCTTACATGATGACATTGCTAGTCCTTACATGATGACATTGCTAGTCCTTACATGATGACATTGCTAGTTCTTACATGATGACATTGCTAGTCTTTACATGATGACATTGCTAGTCTTTACATGATGACATTGCTAGTCCTTACATGATGACATTGCTAGTCCTTACACGATGACATTGCTAGTCCTTACACGATGACATTGCTAGTCCTTACACGAAGACATTGCTAGTCCTTACATGATGACATTGCCAGTCCTTACATGATGACATTGCTAGTCCTTACATGATGACATTGCTAGTCCTTACATGATGACATTGCTAGTCCTTACATGATGACATTGCTAGTCCTTACATGATGACATTGCTAGTCCTTACATGATGACATTGCTAGTCCTTACATGATGACATTGCTAGTCCCTATGCACAACCTCACATTACTCACAAAATATCAATGCAGTTTAATAAGTTAATAAACTTACTTTGTAAGAAGAAATATAAGAGCATGATAGAAAGAGAAACATTAAATTTTTTTTCATTAAGTGTAATTGTTCATTTTAATAGTACCCAATTTTCAATTGTTACGTAAAAACGTGTTAAACGACACAAATTTCAACAAGTGACAGAAGAGAAAATGATGAGGAAAACGTGGAAACAGCCTGAGCAGACGGCACGTGACAAGAGGACTTGGCATGTGTTTGATGATGGCTTATGCTCCTTGGGGAGCTAAAGGGTATTGGTGATGAATGAAGGAGATCAAAATTAGACAGCTAACATGTTGTGGTTATATAAGAAGATATAACACCTTACAGAAGACCATAATAGAAGGCAGAGTTGAAGTCAAACGTACAAGAGGAAGACAGTGCTATAAGTGGGAAGATAACATCAAGAGACGGACAGGAAAGAGTCTATCAGAGTGTACCATCAAGACAAGAGATGGACAGGAAAGAGTCTATCAGAGTGTACCATCAAGACAAGAGATGGACAGGAAAGAGTCTATCAGAGTGTACCATCAAGACAAGAGATGGACAGGAAAGAGTCTATCAGAGTGTACCATCAAAACAAGAGATGGACAGGAAAGAGTCTATCAGAGTGTACCATCAAGACAAGAGATGGACAGGAAAGAGTCTATCAGAGTGTACCATCAAGACAAGAGATGGACAGGAAAGAGTCTATCAGAGTGTACCATCAAGACAAGAGATGGACAGGAAAGAGTCTATCAGAGTGTACCATCAAGACAAGAGATGGACAGGAAAGAGTCTATCAGAGTGTACCATCAAGACAAGAGATGGACAGGAAAGAGTCTATCAGAGTGTACCATCAAGACAAGAGATGGACAGGAAAGAGTCTATCAGAGTGTACCATCAAGACAAGAGACAGAAAACGTTTGAGATCCATTACAGCCGACCTTTGATGTGGAGATGGCACCTGATGATGATGACAATATGCCTAAAGAAGCAGTAATCCTTTTCTTTCTTTGCCCCCTTAAAGACCCCCTGAGGAGCTCTATGGGGCACAGACATATCATCATCATCATGTTCCTTTTAGCTCCCTATGGAGCATGGACCCACCACAACAACTGGTCCCCTTACAGGAAGCTTACACCAAAACATTCACATGCTCTTGCAATGGTGCTTTTTGAAGTAGTTTGTTTTACATGATGAGGATGCACAGACATATACAGTACCCATAATATGATCCCCGTTGTAGAGGATCTGCACAATATGTCTGCCTTCTGTTTTTGGTCTGAACTTCAATGACCTTATACCATCAGGATTGTCCTTGAGCTGACAGGGTACATTTCTGCCTAAGGGGTCTGTACATCTAGCTGCCAGCTGGCCTGGAAGGTTAAAATAGTGTTTATATTTCTCATAATAATACAGCACATAAAAGTTTATTCAGAGAAGTAACAGACCAAGTTTATGTTTTTTTTTTAATTTACTGCTTTATTAGCATCTGCGGCTGCTGTGTTAACAAGCTGTCATCTGCTGCTACTGTTAAAATATTGTCATCTACTTCAACTGTGCTAACAAGCTGTCATCTGCTGCTACTGTTAACATATTGTCATCTACTCCAACTGTGCTAACAAGCTGTCATCTGCTGCTACTGTTTATATAATGTCATTTGCGGCTACTGTTAACATATTGTCATCTACTCCAACTGTGCTAACAAGCTGTCATCTGCTACTATTGTTAACATACTTCATCTTCTGCTACTGTTAACATATTGTCAGCTGCTGCTACTGTTAACATACTGTCATCTACTCCAACTGTGTTAACAAGCTGTCATCTGCTGCCACTGTTAACATACTGTCATCTACTCCAACTGTGTTAACAAGCTGTCATCTGCAGATAATGTTAACATATTGTCATCTGCTGCTACTGTTAACATACTGTCATCTACTCCAACTGAGTTAACAAGCTGTCATCTGCTGCTACTGTTAACATATTGTCATCTGCTGCTACTGTTAGCATACTGTCATCTGCTGCTACTGTTAACATACTGTCATCTACTACAACTGTGCCAACAAACTGTCATCTGCTGCTACTGTTAACATACTGTCATCTACTACAACTGTGCCTGGGGGATCTGGGGAGGCCAAGAGTGGTAGCACCTTTGGGCAAGAGTGGTCGCACTGGAGAACTGAACCAGTGGTTTAAACTCACTGGTCCACCTTGACCTTCCAAGCTTGACATATGGCTCCCAGAAGCCACAAAGACAGTGGCGGCCATCACCCAGTAACAGTCTCAAACTATGTTGAGCGCCCTTGCAAAGCCCTGCTTTTACCTGTGACTGGCCTCCAACTTGGACTAGCACAGCTACAAACCACCCACAGCATCTCATAGTGAAGGCACCAGGGTGCACGACATGGCGATCCTTTTGACCAACTAGAAGCGCTAGTGCTGACTAAATAGCTGACAAATTATGGATGTTTCCAGAAAACAGCAGTCATCTGGTGGTAGGGAACTGCACAACAGTGAACACCACTGAGGTGGTGCAACATGGTATTGAGGCTGTCTACCCCCAGGCGGTAGGACAAACATCAGGTGAACAGGACAGCAAGAGAAAATAATACTTCCCCACCGATGATGGTACAGTGCCCACCATGCCTTGCACACCCCGCATGGAAAAAAGAGGATAACTACCGGGATGAAAGAAAGTCATCACAACCCCCCGCTACTCATGATGCCATGACACTAATACAACCTAAGATATACGAGCTCGGACGTCGCCTCGCAAAAGGTCCGCACCAAGCAGGTCGCCCCTCAGCTGCTCCTGGCAAAAAGTGTCTACCGAGGAGTATATTAACATTCTACAGTTAAATGTAGATGGAATAAGAACTAAATCTTTAGAATTAAAGAAACTACTGAAGGATCAAAAAGTTCACATTGCACTGATTCAAGAAACTGTACTTAAGGACAAATCCGTCAATTTCCAAGGCTACACAATGTGCAAATGTCATTGCCATAATAGTTGTCAAGGAATCTGTTACGTGCAGTCTTTGATATCTTACAATATTATACATAGGTAATTTTTTAGTGCTTAAGGGAAAGTCATTATTGAGTTACTTCCCTTGAACTACGCGGATAAATACATTTTACTGCGATTTATTCGTTGTTTGGGTAATAATAGATTGTTCTTGCTTCAGAATATCTATGGCCTGAATTTATGTGTATTGTTTGTCTGAGTAGGACAAGTCTGTCTTATATCTGTATATCTTTACATATCTAAGTCGAACTTTATGTTCTGTTGTCTCTAGAGAGGTCAAAGGCTATTCGGCGGATGTGTCGCTTGAGTGGTGTGATTTGGCTTCGTCCTGATAGGGACTGTGTGTGTTTTGCTATGTCGGCTTGATGCCTTGAAAAAGTGATCTCAGTGGTTTTGGGGAAAGTGATAGTCGTCTAGACCTATCGTGTATGCTTTACCCCAGTGTTTATTCATCTTGCCAAGGAATGGCAGTTTCATATTCCCTCTACCAAGGTAATCAAAGATACTCTTATGAACTCTCGATCGAAGCCACCATTGTCGATAATTACGATTTGAATGTTTAAGAGAATATATTTGACTCGATGAAAAACGACTTCGATTCCTAGCAGCACTATATTCTGTAGAATGCAGTCTATTGTTCATGACCAAATCTACAGAGCAACGAAATGTTGTATGAATGACTAACTTTAGAACAGATTCATTATCTGTATTCAAACGTGAGTGACAGTTCACGAGTGGAGCCATCTTGGAACCAAAACATGTAGGACTTTCAAGAAGAGAAAAGGGATGCCCGTATTATCGCTTGATCAGTCCAGAGATCACTGCTACACATGAGAACCCATTGTTAGCGGTTCAATATTATTATATGGAAAAATATGTGCTGAACATTATGTTGAAGAATCGTTGCTAAACGAGATTAGGTTTAGAAGTCATCTGAAATATTGTTTACAAGCTGACGTGCTCAGTCAGTGACGTCAGATGATATATGTATGGGCGATACTGAGTGCTTGGCTATTGACAGTCCATTATACCATTATTCTACATGAGTGCCCATGTAACATTGCAAGACCATTTGTCCACTGTACTATGATGTATTATGGCAACCTGTGATTTGTCACTATCTGTGCTGTCGAGTGTGTACGTCCAATTAAACTTTAGAAAAGGTACACAGTCGTTGGTGTCGATGACTTCCGGTCATACATGAGTGTGAGAAGAGAACATTTGTCAACAACACGAACCCTTATCATCATTCGCACATTATACACTCCATCCATGTCTACACAACACTGCGTAGGTCAAGTTGACATTCCATACACTACAGTGGGGCAGGCAACACCATAGGGATCTTGTCAACTGATGATGATAGACGCCTGTCTTCCCGCCTAGGAGTGTTCTGGTGTACTTTATCAACATATATTATATCCAACTAAATATCAACTTTATCAACTTTATCAACTGGTGGACCAGCTTTCTGGGTTTGACCTCGCAGAAATTCAGAAGTCAACAGATTACCGATACCAGACCGTTTCCTGTGGCTGATACGACACACTTGCAGTATTGGTTTGCTCTTTGTCAACGCTTCGTCACGTGACCTGTCAAGTGAATGCAGTATGTAGGTCAGCGTTGTTGACATTTTTTACATTAGACATTATAGAGTTTCACAGAACAGTTGGATCAATTCTTGTCAGTGTTAACAGAAAGACAGTATTTGTGAACTAAGAAGTCCTGGTTTCATCGATGGATCTTCTTGTTTGCCATATATGAACTTTAATATTTAAGGCCAGAATGTTTAATTGAATAAAGTGGCAGTTTGTTTGTTTTCATGAAAAATAACTTTGCCATTACTGTAAGACTGAGCCTATTTTGCAACACATACTATCATACACATAATTTATATATATTTATGTTTACATGTTATTTGTTTGTATAGTATGTTAGTTTCTATGTCAGCGGGTTGTGTTTAAGGTTGGGCGGCGTCCTCACAACAGAGTATCCCACGTCATAGAGGGTCCGTTGTGGGCGTTTTCTATAGGTGCAATTTTCTTGATTGAAAATTTGCTGCGACAACTGTTGCTTTTGTGTTAGCTGTGAAGTCTGTAATTATTGTTATTTTTGTAATATTTCTTTGTTCTTTAGTTTTGTTTTGATTTGTTTGTAATTTGTTGGTCTAACCTTTTCTATCTTTCAGTTCTATTCATAATTTATATTCATATATTGTGACGTCATTTGTGTTGTTATTCTTTGCAGATTCAGTGATTATCTTCATTGATTTCCCTATTTGATTTATTTTGATTTCTGCAAACGTTCTTGTATTGTCAGTCCTATTTGTACTTTATGTATTCTGTTGGTTGACATATGTTTTATATGGGTATATTTCATAAGACACAATTGCCTGTGCACTGCACTTGGATTATGGTATAGACCAGTACCTGATTATTATTACTATTATACAAGACCTTATTAAAGGCTTGTGACCCACAGATATTGGGATAGTATACTGATTAATCAGGTCATTGAGAACTTGGGGTATTATTATTGATTCAGGTGATTAGTATTATTGTTAGGCATCATGTCTACTTTAGATTATTTCATTACACAAGGGAAAGCTCTTGATAAGACTGGTCAACAATTAGAACAATGGGCAGTTGCTCAATATGACAAAGCATTAGCTGCAGAAGAGAAAAGATTAGCTGCAGAAGAGAAAAGATTAGCTGCAGAAGAAAGAAAAGCTATGGCGGAAGAGAAAAGATTAGAAAAAGAAGCTGAGGCTGCTGCTGAACAAAAGAAATTGCAGATGCAGGTAGAGGAAAGGAGATTTGAAGCTGAACAAAAAAAATTGGAAAGAGAAGCTGCGGCTGAACAAAAAAGATTAGACAGTGAAGCTGAACAAAAAAGATTAGACAGGGAAGCTGAACAAAAAAAATTGGAAAGAGAAGCTGCGGCTGAACAAAAAAGATTAGACAGTGAAGCTGAACAAAAAAAATTGGAAAGAGAAGCTGCGGCTGAACAAAAAAGATTAGACAGGGAGGCTGAACAAAAAAGATTAGATGCTGAAGAGAAAAAAGCAATAAGAGAACATGAATTTGAGTTGGAGAAATTGAGATTGACAAGTATGAGTAATGTTAATCAGGCATCTAGTGGTAATGGTAAACCTTCTACTTACAAGGTTAAGGTTCCACCGTTCAATCAGTCCAGTGACGATATTACATTCTGGCTGGATAGATTTGAACGTTCTTGTCGTACACATAATGTGGATAAATCACAATACGCTAATCAATTATCAGAAAACTTGAAAGGTGAATCTTTGACTAGATTATGCCTTGTAGGAGAAGCAGATAAGGATAATTATGATGTCATTAGGGCGGCTTTGATAAAAAAATATCAGCTAAGTGAGGAAGGCTATCGCCTTTTATTTAAGACGATGGTACCTGAGACGGGGGTAGAATTCTCAGAATTCACTGCAAAGGCACGTCTCACAGTTGATCGTTGGATTGAGCTTTCCAAAACAGAAAAAACGTATGAAGGACTTATGGATTTGTTGCTCAGAGATAAGATTATGTCATGTGTGAACAAACCTTTCCTTGAATTTATACATGAGCGTAAACCTAAATCTCTAAAAGAAATGGAAGAATATTGTTCCCAATATGTCACTGCACACCCCGACGTGACTTTTGGCAACACTAAGATTAAGGAGAGTATGCCAGTTGCTTCAGCAACACCATACAATCCCAATTATTCACACAGATTTCAGGGACCTCAAAACAGATTTGATAAAAAAGGTAACCATAATAGTTATCAAAACCAAGGTAACCAATCATTTCAGGGTTCTTCTTCAAAGAACTGGAGATGACCTGATAGCTCTCGACACAGGGGTGGTCATAATTATAGGAATTTCCGTAGAGGAAGTAATTATAGAAACTATCAGGGTTATCCGTCTTGGAGTCAACAAGATCATAATTACAGAGATACTCATTATAATGAATATGATAATGGTAACCAAGGGTACTATGACTCAAACCCAAATAGGGGTTACAATAGAGGTAACAATAACTACAGAGGTGATAATAACCGAGGTAGATCTCAATACAAAAGACATAAACCACATTTTCAGGCAAACTCTGCACAACAAGAGTCCCATGAAGCCTATAAACAGAGTAAAGATAATAATGATGCTAGTAATATGGCATGTGCCGCTTTTGATTTTGGGAGAGCATCTCAGTGCCCCCAATGCAAAACGTTATTTGAGCCAACCACAGTGACTACTTTAAGCTGTGGCCATCCTCTTCCTGCTCTTCCAGCATCAGTCGCGCATGATGGAAGAGGGTCTCTTGTCTTACATAAGGGTTTAGTGAATAACAATCCAGTCTCTGTGCTATTTGATTCTGGATGCACCACAATTGGTGTTAGGCAGTCACTCGTAGATCCTTCCCGTGCCACTGGACAAGTAGTCAAATGTGTAACATTTGGCGGCACATTAGAGAAATACTCTACCGCTATCATTAGGATTGCTACTCCTTTCTTTACAGGAGATGTACACGCATGTCTTCTTCCGAATCCGATCGCTGACCTCATCATCGGTCGCATTCATGGAGTCAAGGAATGCACTCCGCAACAAATTTCCACGTGGGAAAGGCAAAACATGCAGATTGCTAACGCTGTAGTCACTAGAGCTCAGGCTCTTAATGTGCCTCAAACTTCATCTACTGAAGATAATGAAGTGCATAACCAAGATAATCCCTTGGTAATTTCTCGTGACTCGTTTATAAAACAGCAAGAAGATGATCCCACTCTGAAGAAATTCTTCATTCTTGCAACTAAAGGTGATCCGAATAAGGACACAAGTCGTAAATCGTGGATTACAAAGAAGAATGGCGTACTTGTACGTATGGTTCAAGACTCCATTACGTCAAGTCATTCTCAAATCCTGGTTCCCAAGAATTTGAGAGTTAAACTTTTGCAGCACGCTCACGACTCTCAGTGTGCTGGACACATGGGTTTTTCCCGTACTAAGTCAAGAGTCCTTGCGGCTTTCTTTTGGCCATTGGTAAACAAGGACATACGGATTTATTGTCGATCTTGTAAAGTATGTCAGGAAGTTAAATCCAAAGGTCCACGGCATGCTGCACCCATTCAGGCGGCGGACATTCCTATTCGGCCGTTTCAAAAAATGGCCATAGACATTATTGGTCCATTTAAGATCAAGTCTGCCAGAGGACATCAGTTTATCTTGACGTGTGTTGATATGTGCACACGTTGGCCAGAGGCTATTCCTCTGAAGAGCATTACTACTGCTGATATTGCAGATGCTCTTTGGCTTATATTTTCTCGTCTGGGGTTCCCCGGAGAGATATTGTCAGACCATGGCACCCAACTAATATCAGATACCATGTCTCAAGTAATGTCTACCCTGCAGATAGATAGATCTTTAAGTAGTATCTACCATCCAATGTCTAATGGTATGGTCGAACGCCTTAATAGAACACTTAAAAACTTACTGGGGAAGATAACTGAGGATCATCCTCAAGACTGGGACAGAGTTTTACCTGCGGCCCTCTTCGCTTACAGAGAGGTACCCAATGAACATACGGGATTTTCTCCCTTTGAACTCGTCTTTGGCGCGCGTCCGCGTGGCCCTATGTCGTTGCTTCACGATCTCATAACATCTGACAATATTGACGATGACACAAAGTCATCCTACGAATATGTCATCGCGTTGAGACAAAAGATTATCGAAGCATGCAAATTAGCAACTTCTTCTTCTGAATTTGCGAAACAGAAGGCAAGGCAATTTGCCAATAAGAAGAGATGCTTACGACAACTTTGTCCTGGTGACAAAGCATTTGTATTACTACCTTGTAGGGAAAACAGATTACTTATTTCTTGGAAAGGTCCGTACGATATAATATCGAAAATTTCCGATGTCGACTATATTGTCGATATTGATGGGAAGCATAAAACCTTCCACATCAATATGCTTACTGAATTCCATGAACGTCCGGATTATTTGCAACCCATTTTCCAAGCAACGGACAATTCTCCAGTACCACATGGTCATTACTCATCACTGTCCGTGATACAGGATGAGGAAACAAGTTTTTCAGATGTAAATCTTCCTCTTCCAATGATCCCACTTCATTCCAGTGAATCATGGAAGAACGTTACTGTCTCTCCTGATTTGTCTCTAGGAGAACAGCGACAAGTTTCAACTATGTTGCAAACATTTCAGGATGTACTCACTGACATCCCTGGACAAACTAATGTCATTCAACATGACATTGTGCTAACTGACCATACTCCTATTAGGGTTAGACCTTATCCTATACCTATACATTTCCAAGCACAGGTCGAGAAAGAGTTGGATGTGATGATAGATTTGAAAATAATCGAACCATCCACCTCTGCGTATTCTTCGCCGATGGTTATTGTGCGTAAAAAAGACAATAACATACGTCTTTGCGTTGACTATCGAAAATTGAATCAAGTAACGAAGTTCGATGCCGAACCTATGCCTTTACTGGAAGAGCTACTTACTCGACTCTCCAAATCTCATTTTTTCACTAAACTTGATTTGTCTAAGGGATATTGGCAAGTTCCTTTATCTGAACGCGCCAAACCTCTCACGGCTTTTTCAACACCTAGAGGTTTGTTCCAATGGAATTTTATGCCTTTCGGTCTTATGAACGCACCAGCTACGTTCGTACGCATGATGCGCCGAATCCTATCTTATCGGTCAGATGTCATTGCATATCTAGACGACATCTGTCTTTTCAGCGATACTTGGGAAGATCACTATTCAGGGTTAGATGAATTGCTGTCTACTTTGCGTGAGCACAACCTGACAGCGAAACCCTCTAAAGCCTATATTGGTTTTAGCGAAATTTCTTTCCTAGGCCACCGAGTTGGTCATGGTTTCCTAAAGACAGAGGACCATAATACTAGTAAGATACTTAACATCTCAATCCCTAAGACTAAAAAACAGGTGAGAAGTCTGTTAGGTCTTATTCAATTTTATGGCAGATTCATTCAGAATCTATCCTCTATCATGGCACCTCTCTCAACACTTCTAAAGAAAGGTTCGCCTAATGTGGTCCACTGGTCTCAGGAATGCCAATGCTCTCTGGATAAGATTAAAACACTGTTTTCAACACCACCTATTTTAGTGCTACCCACTAAAGATAAGACATTCGTTCTTCGTAGTGACGCTTCATCCACTGGGATTGGAGCGGCACTAATGCAAGAGTACTCTGGAACTCTGCATCCTGTAATGTATATTTCCAGAAAACTTAATGCGGCAGAAAGGAATTATTCGGTTTTAGACCGTGAGCTATTAGCTATGGTTTGGTCGATCCTCAAACTACAGAGATTCCTTCTAGGCGCACATTTCATAGTAGAAACAGACCAAAAAGCTCTTACTGCTATACAGAGTAAGAATTTGAAGAGCTCGAGGTCTACTCGATATGCAATTGCTCTTCAACCTTTTCATTTCTCTGTGCGAGCTATTCGGGGATCAGATAATGTGATGGCAGACATTCTGTCAAGATGCCCACATGATTCCACATAACTATTAGGGCTTAGACTTCTTGATATGTCTAGTTCTATAGTAGTTCCTTTTCTATATCATGATAGATACACATTTGTAATTTAATAATATAATGATTGTATCACTACATAGCAGTTCATGTATGTTTATTCACCGCTGTGCTTTGATGATTTTTACTTCATAAATCATAAATTTAAGATATCTAATACGTAGTGATGATATGAATTTTTTAGGCATTGTGTAATTGCCAGAATTGTATTATACTTTGATGACACCTTCCTGGAAAAATATACTTGTAGAGAAATAATTTCTCTCAGTTTATGAGACACATTCTCACCAGTCGCTCCATAAGTCGACTTAGCCTCATATTAGGCGTTATAGGTATTCCTGATATTTTCATCTGCGCATTATTCATGCGTTGTGAGCCTATTGTACGTTGCTCCTAGATGTATTTCAAAAAAAAAAAAAAATGTTCCATTTTTTTTTTTTTCCCGGGAGGTGTGGTAAGACTGTTACGTGCAGTCTTTGATATCTTACAATATTATACATAGGTAATTTTTTAGTGCTTAAGGGAAAGTCATTATTGAGTTACTTCCCTTGAACTCCGCGGATAAATACATTTTACTGCGATTTATTCGTTGTTTGGGTAATAATAGATTGTTCTTGCTTCAGAATATCTATGGCCTGAATTTATGTGTATTGTTTGTCTGAGTAGGACAAGTCTGTCTTATATCTGTATATCTTTACATATCTAAGTCGAACTATATGTTCTGTTGTCTCTAGAGAGGTCAAAGGCTATTCGGCGGATGTGTCGCTTGAGTGGTGTGATTTGGCTTCGTCCTGATAGGGACTGTGTGTGTTTTGCTATGTCGGCTTGATGCCTTGAAAAAGTGATCTCAGTGGTTTTTGGGGAAAGTGATAGTCGTCTAGACCTATCGTGTATGCTTTACCCCAGTGTTTATTCATCTTGCCAAGGAATGGCAGTTTCATATTCCCTCTACCAAGGTAATCAAAGATACTCTTATGAACTCTCGATCGAAGCCACCATTGTCGATAATTACGATTTGAATGTTTAAGAGAATATATTTGACTCGATGAAAAACGACTTCGATTCCTAGCAGCACTATATTCTGTAGAATGCAGTCTATTGTTCATGACCAAATCTACAGAGCAACGAAATGTTGTATGAATGACTAACTTTAGAACAGATTCATTATCTGTATTCAAACGTGAGTGACAGTTCACGAGTGGAGCCATCTTGGAACCAAAACATGTAGGACTTTCAAGAAGAGAAAAGGGATGCCCGTATTATCGCTTGATCAGTCCAGAGATCACTGCTACACATGAGAACCCATTGTTAGCGGTTCAATATTATTATATGGAAAAATATGTGCTGAACATTATGTTTGAAGAATCGTTGCTAAACGAGATTAGGTTTAGAAGTCATCTGAAATATTGTTTACAAGCTGACGTGCTCAGTCAGTGACGTCAGATGATATATGTATGGGCGATACTGAGTGCTTGGCTATTGACAGTCCATTATACCATTATTCTACATGAGTGCCCATGTAACATTGCAAGACCATTTGTCCACTGTACTATGATGTATTATGGCAACCTGTGATTTGTCACTATCTGTGCTGTCGAGTGTGTACGTCCAATTAAACTTTAGAAAAGGTACACAGTCGTTGGTGTCGATGACTTCCGGTCATACATGAGTGTGAGAAGAGAACATTTGTCAACAACACGAACCCTTATCATCATTCGCACATTATACACTCCATCCATGTCTACACAACACTGCGTAGGTCAAGTTGACATTCCATACACTACAGTGGGGCAGGCAACACCATAGGGATCTTGTCAACTGATGATGATAGACGCCTGTCTTCCCGCCTAGGAGTGTTCTGGTGTACTTTATCAACATATATTATATCCAACTAAATATCAACTTTATCAACTTTATCAGAATCCTAACCTTGCTAAGGAATGAAGTACAGGCAGAGGTCGAAAGTCTTCACACCGATGATGAAACTGACATACAACGAGTGACAGTCTGGGGAAATGACAGACATTTCCAAATCTTTAATGTATACAGACCCCCCAGAGAAACTAATGGAATCTACTTTGATGATATCGAATACAAGAGAACAATCATAGCAGGGGATTTCAACACCCACTCCCCACTCTTTGGGTATACCAGGACACCAACACCTCAGGCCAGGCAGTAGAAGAGCTATGTAACACTTCCAACCTTATAGTCCTCCAAAACGAAAGATCCCCACCAACCCTCTACCATAAAGCTAGCTGAACCAGTAGCCGACCAGACTTAACACTAGTGTCTGCAGACCTCACCAACCAGTATAAATGGAGGGTATTGGAGGACATTGGAAGTGACCACCTAGCCATCCTCACCACCATCTCACAGGGTAAAACTAAAACGAAAACCAAAAGACAGCCGAAATGGAACTATGCTCGAGCAAACTGGGAACACTACAAACTCATATCAGACCAGCTCCTCACTGAAATAGGCATGAACTACGCTCGAGCAAACTGGGAACACTACAAACTTATATCAGACCAGCTCCTCACTGAAATAGACCTGAACTACACTCAAGCAAACTGGGAACACTAAAAACTCATATCAGATCAGCTCCTCATTGAAATAGTCATGAACCAAGACATTAATACCTTGAACGAACAGATCTCTACAGCCATCAGGCAGCCAAACAGGCAATTCCCAAAGGCAGTCGTTTCAAATACAGCATCTTCTGGAATGAGGAATTAGAACACCTAGTACAACTAAGACGCAAGGCACAGAAAACAGCTCAGAAATATCCAAGCTGTGAAAACAAAACCACATACAATAGACTCACTGCAAAGGTAAGCTAGCGAGCAGAAAAGCCAAAATGAAACCTGGAAAGAAAAATGCGAAAACCTCAATCTCAATAAAGAAGGGAAGAAAGCATGGAAACTCATCAACAACATGGCAGGGACATCCCAGAAGATAAACCCAATCCCTATAAAACTTCCAAACAGTAACACAGCTACCTCCAACAGAGAAAAAGCACGAACCATAAATCGATTCTTTGCTAAAGTCAATAAAACATATAAAAGAGCCAATCTAGATAAAGCCATCAAGACACTCACAAAACGCATGCTAAAAGTACACAAGGCTGTGGATAGTATCTTTGATCAGGAATTCACACTAGCTGAACTACAATCCAGTCTCCTAAAGACCAAACTCAAAAAAGCACCAGGGCCAGACCAGGTTACCAACGACATGATAGTCAAACTTGGGGGAAAAGGCTTGCTGACTATCCTCGAATTCATAAACAAGACGTGGAGAAGTAGCACTGTAACTACAGGATGGAAAACGGCTAACATTATCCCAATTATCAAAAAAGATAAACCACCAAACGAAGTCAGTAGCTACTGACCCATCTCCCTGACTTCGTGCATTGGGAAAATGGCAGAACGTATGATAAATGCACGCCTCTTCTGGTGGTTAGAGAAAGGGAAAGCCCTCCATCCTAACCAAGCAGGATTTAGAAGAGGAAGACAGACTGTTGACCAGGTAATCTGATTGGTGCAACAGATTGCTGATGCTTTCCAGGATAAAAATCATGTGGCCGCAGTTTTCGTAGACCTCAAGCAGGCATACGACCGAGTATGGAGAGATAGTCTATATTTCAAGATGCAGAAGATGGGCATAGAAGGAAGAATGTTTCATTGGATAAAAGATTTCCTCACAAATAGAACCATCTTCACAACATTCAACGGAACAACATCAGGGAAAAGAACCATCCAAGAAGGCCTCCCACAAGGCTCGGCCCTAAGCTGCACCCTCTTCCTCTCGTACATAAACGATCTGGCAGACTACCTTGAATTACCCAGTGCCTTGTTTGCTGATGACCTAGTCTTTTGGGCAGAAGAGAAGTCCCATTTGCAACTGCTAAAGAAACGAAACCGTGCACTGGCTGCTCTAACAACCTACTGCAGCTTCTGGAAAATGGTGATCAACACGAGTAAGACAGTCTACACTATATTCACACTCAGCAACAAAACAGTAAGAAAAGAACTGGATTTAAAACTTGATGATACAAAGCTAGCTAAAGAGAACAATCCGACTTATCTAGGGATACAGCTAGATACCAGACTCTCATACAAAACACATGTTGAGTCCCTAATTGCAAAGGCCTCTCGAAGGCTGAACCTCATAAAGCGATTGGCAAGCACTGATTGGGGAGCCAATCAATGCACCCTACGACAACTGTACTTGGGATATGTGCGCTCAGTTATGAACTACTCTCTACCCCTGCAAGCCACTGCTAGCCCAACACTTAGACTGAAACTAGATTGCATACAAAACCAGGCACTCAGATTCATCTGTGGAGGCTTGCGAACTACCCCAACCAGCGCATGCGAGATTTCCACTGAAGTGGAACCCCTAGAACTAAGGAGAGAGAAATCAGTTATCATCATGGCAGAAAGGTTCTTGCGAGCTGACAAGGATGACCCCTGCACAAAATGTTATCAGTGACCACAACTCCAAGTACCGAATTAAAAAGACCTCTTTCACTAGAAGGTACTAAGAGCTTTCAGGGAAGCACTACATACCAGAGACTAGACTGCCTACTCAATCTGTACCTGACCTACCACCTCATGTAGAACTAAAAAGACCAATAATACGTACAAACCTTCTGCAACCAGCAAATAAAAGCCTCATACCTACACTGCTGAAAACACTTGCATGGAAACCATCTGTCAGTATGATGAAGACATTATCCATGCTTACACAGACGGATCAGCTTTCAAAGCAGTCATAAATGCTGGATATGGGGCCATAACCATCCCACCCAGTACAGAAGAACCCATCAAAATTGCAGGCCCCTGTGGTACCTGGTGCACAAACTATGAAGCTGAAGTAGTCGCCATCCAGAAAACCCTAACTAGAATTATTGAACTCTTTGAATCAAACGAAATGGAACCAAATGATGTTGTAGTATTCTCAGACTCGCAGGCTGCCCTCTTGGCAATAGGAAACTGGAAAACCAACGCAATCAATACTATCCAGAAGGTCCAAGAAACATGCCACAAAATTATGAACTTGTATGGAATAGAAATATACATGCAATAGATACCTGGCCACATAAACATCACATTGAATGAAGTTGCTGATAGACTGGCAAAGAAGGGAGCAAAAATGCCACAGATTGACCAACCATTGAATATGTTAACAATTAAACAAATAGTCAAAAACAAATGTAAAGAAGTTTGGCTGAACACGTGGGCACAGGCTAAAACAGGAAGAAGACTCTTCATTAACCAAACAGCCCCAAATAAAGAAGATGCTATGACCCATATCGAAGATACCAAACCAAAATTTTCAGATTGAGAACAGGTCACTCTACACTAAATGGCCACAGAAACAGAAATTGTTCACAAAATATAGACACTGCCCAAACTCGTTGGAGACAGTAGAAAACCACCTACTACATTGCCCTGCACTTCAGGGACTGAGACAACAACTGCTACCACACAACCCATCCATAGACAATACACTGTATGGCAGCTCAGAACAGCTTATACGAACTGCGCAGTACCATATAATGGCATCAAGGTCACCAAGATCTGACGCTCAGTGACAGTGGATCAAAGTCAAGTCAAGATTACAACTGTGCCAACAAACTGACATCTGCTGCTACTGTTAACATACTGTCTACTATGACTGTGCCAACAAACTGTCATCTGGCTGCTACTGTTAACATACTGTCATCTACTACAACTGTGCCAACAAACTGTCTTCTGCTGCTACTGTTAACATACTTTCATCAACTACAGCTGTGCCAACAAATTGTCATCAGCTGCTACTCTTAACATACTGTCATCTGCCGCTAGTGTTAACATACTGTCATCTGCTACTACTGTGTTAACATTTTGTCATCTGCTGCTACTGTGTTAACATACTGTCATCTGCTGCTATTGTGTTAATATACTGTCATCTGCTGCTACTGTGTTAACATACTGTCATCTGCTGCTACTGTGTTAACATATTGTCATCTGCTGCTACTGTGTTAACATCCTGTCATCTGCTGCCACTGTGTTAACATACTGTCATCTGCTGCTACTGTGTTAACATATTGTCATATGTTGCTTCTGTGTTAACATCCTGTCATCTGCTGCTACTGTGTTAACATATTGTCATCTGCTGCTTCTGTGTTAACATCCTGTCATCTGCTACTACTGTGTTAACATCCTGTCATCTGCTGCTACTGTGTTAAATTTGTCATCTGCTTCTGTGTTAATATATTGTCATCTGCTGCTACTGTGTTAACATGTCATCTGCTGCTTCTGTGTTAACATATTGTCATCTGCTGCTACTGTGTTAACATAATGTCATCTGCTACTTCTGTGTTAACATATTGTCATCTGCTTCTACTGTGTTAACATAATGTCATCTGCTACTACTGTGTTAACATATTGTCATCTGCTGCTTCTGTGTTAACATATTGTCATCTGCTACTTGTTAACATATTGTCATCGCTGCTACTGTGTTAACATAATGTCATCTAATGCTTCTGTGTTAACATATTATCATCTGCTGCTACTGTGTTAACATAATGTCATCTGCTACTACTGTGTTAACATAATGTCATCTGCTACTACTGTGTTAACATATTGTCATCTGCTGCTTCTGTGCTCTTCTTCTTCTTCTGCATTCAGTTTGTAGTCATGCTAAATCTGCAGGCCTGTCGCCAGGATGAAGTCCACAGTCTTTTCCAGGTCAGCGCGGCAGCCCCATAGCCTCTGCTTGAGCTCAGAATCCCCTGGCCAGGTCAGACGTCGTGGGTCATCATAAGCTGGGCAGTTTTGGAGAATGTGTTCGTGGGTCTGGATTCCAGTTCCACATGGACATTCATTTGTGTGAGATATCCTGAGGCTATAGCGGTGGCCAAGTAATCTCCAGCGGCCAGTTCTCAGGCAGAATATGATGGTCTGTTGGTGTCTGTTTAGTTGGTGAATTGGGTCATCTCTGCTGTATGTATCACCTTCCTCCTTCCACTGATTTTTTTATTTGTTGTGGATGATGGTTTTAGCCTCTCGATAGGGCAATGGGTGGCTGAATTGTTCCATTTTACTGCCACTTCTAGATAGACCATCTGCTCTCTCATTTCCAGTGATTCCACAATGGGAGGATAGCCAATGAAGGGCATTGGTTGATGACCTTCGGATAATGTTAACTGATTCCGTACGCAAGATCTAATAATAGATGCAAAGGCCGAACGCTGTAGACGTAAGATCTTTTAAAAGACGCTGATTTATTTCATTGTTTCTTTCTATTCTGATATTTTATACTGCCCGGAATTTATCTCGAACGGAAGTAAACACAAAACTGGGCAAATTTCAACAAGCTTCAACGTCTTTTATTTGCGTTTGAATGGATTTTTTCACATTTATCTTCATCTTTAATCGTGTTTTGTCGTATCGCCATAATGGCCGAAAACACACAGGATATGTTACTAATATGTGAACAGTGAACAAACTGTGTGATCAACCATAACTTTCTTACTTTTTCTGTGTTTCTAAATGGATTACCTGCACAAAGAGAGCAGTGAAACTGTATTGTGATAACAATTTATGTTACAAGCCTTACGTAAGTCGAAAATTTTTGTTCAAAATTTCAAGTTATCTTTTTTCCGTGTACATGTTATCTGTTATAACATAAACATAACATAAAATTAGCTAGAAAGGCATATGGATTTATATTGTTCATCCAATGTACTTTAATTTGATATATAATATGTTATACTTAACTCATAATTAGACACACATTGTCAGTAAACGTAAATTATGTATGTGTAAATTTTTGGGGCTTAAAAATAATTCCGTCCAGAGCTGAAAATAATTACGTACGGAATCAGTTAAGCTCAGATCTGATCTCGTGCGTCATGTTTTCATTTCTGGTGTTCTGTATTGATTCCAGTAATGATCTACAGTCAGTGAAGATTACTACCTTAGCTGAAGACTGTTGTTCTTCTCGTGAGGAATTTCAGAGCTTGTAGTAGTGCCGTAGCTTCTGCCCGGAAATTGGAGATCTTCCCATTTATGAATCTTATAAAAATGCTTCCTCCATCATGTTTGGGTATAAGTAGTATTTTTATTAGTCTTTTCTTTGTATGTGATCACGGCATTACTGTTTTTGAACTTCCATTTAGAAAAATCTCTGAGAATATTTGACTGCCTACTGACATCTTGACAAATTACCTGCACCAGCATATCTTCGGTCAATTAACATCTCAAGGTCACTCCCTACAGTACCATGTCCAGGCTCCATTTTTACTGCTGGTGTTATTTGTTGAGGTTTGGTTGCTTCTCGAACGTTGACCTTGAATGGTGAGCCTGTTGCAAAAAATAGGATTATTAGTGAGTGAGCTAGTCAATCAATTCTACTCCACATGGAAAACTGGACCACAATTGCTGCTCATTATCATTTCCATGAATTCCACGATTACACCACTAAAGAAGATGGTGAGGCACCTATATATGGTGCATTTTGGACACAGGCAAATTCAACAACAACAAAAGTGTCATATACTTGCATAGAACAGAAGCATTTAAATGGTATGACAAGACCACTGAGATGAAACTGATAAAAAAAACCAGACACCCCCCCCCATCTTCAGCATATTTCATTATATCCTAAAAGTACAGGTCGGTAACCTAGAATCCAAATACCTGAAAACCAAAGTATTCTGAAAATCGAAAGTTTTTTTGGGGCTGACTTTGGGTGATTTTTTAACTGATTTTGGGGCAACTTGAGCTACTTGTTGGGTGACTTGGGTTAGTTTGGGTGGATTTTTGTGCTACTTTTGGCGATTTTTGGGGCTACTTTGGACGAAATCCTAGAACCCCCCAAAAAAATCAGAAAGCCGAAACATGACAGTTCCCAAGCATTTTGGATTCTGGGTTACCAACCTGTATTGTTCCTCTCAATAACTCACAGATACAATAATTAGACTTTTCTCTGTCCTTAATCAGCATTAAAAAAAGAACCCCGGAATCCTATATATGGATCTTATAGATATGACCCACAGTTACAAGTGGTATAGAACCAAATAAAGATGATCTCACAAACAAAAAAAGAAAGAGGAAGAAGCTCACATTGTATTACCACATATCAAGATCAGATGGACTACCTTGGGTCAAACACCACCTCATTCCTTAGCAATGAACAGAGTGGCATGTAGCAACAACCCACTTCACTCCATGAACAACTGTTTGGAGATGTCAGGAACCTTGAGCTGACTACTGCCTTTATTAGAGTCATTAATGCAGAAATCTGAGGGCGAACAAAGAAGAATATGGACTACCAAAGATTTTCCTTCAAGACACCATACAAGGCAGAAGAAGACAGATCAGGTAGAAAGAGAAATGAACTGGCAACATAAAAGGGGAACAAATCTAACTGCCCCAGACCTGAACAAGTTTACAAACGACTGACAAAAGTGGTGACTTATTGTCAAGCACTCAACATCTGTGACTTCTCAATTATTGCGTGTTTTGGGACAATTCACTCCGCACCCCTCTCCAACAAACTCCCTTGCCTCTAAATACAACTTTTCATCCTGATCTCTCCCAGGCTCTCCTTTAAATTCCCTTTACCCTCCCCTACAACTTCTTCAAGATTTTATAAATACATTTTTTTGTACAATCTTTAACTTGTTCTACCCTGAAACCACAGACCTTGCTGAAAATTATAACAGAATGAAGAGTGAGGGCAGATAAGCAAGATGGAGACGGACCTATAAGTGGGATGATAACATTAAGAGATTAACAGGAACAAATAACATCAGAATTGACCATGAAGGTAAAGGAGATCCATTGTGGTCAACCTTCGTTGTGGAGGTTCCATCTAATCTGATCCCCAAAACAGTTTCTATATACTATTTTACAGTAGTTTTTTTTTTTTTTCAAATCTTCATAAGGTCCTCTAAATTCAGCTCTACTGCAGTCTCCATTAATCTGTATAAATACAGCTTTTTTTTTTTTTGGTCTTCTAAAATCAGCTTTCTTTCAGTTGACACTGGTTTCCCTAAACACTGCTTCGACAAACTAAGAACAACATGGATCGTACGATATATGAAAAGAAAAGATACACACGTGTGTAATTCCCTGGGGGGGGGGGGTTGTCAATGAAAGAATAGGATTACCACACCCTCAGGCATGTCCTATAAGGCAACTAATGTGAGGTTGGGCATGGGGCCTGGCGATCTCATCATGTTAAACAATCTGCCATAGGAACCATCACTGCAGGAGAATGTCACTGCTTGGTGCAGGCTGCCTGCAAGGGGAGCAAACTGCAGTGGTGGCTCCATGCTCCATAAGGAGCACGAAGATAAAGTAATGAAAGACTGACAGAATTGTTACAGGACCAAATGAAGACCTCACAACAATAAACAAACAGAAGATAAAGTAATGAAAGACTGACACAATTGTTACAGGACCAAATGAAGACCTCACAACAATAAACAGACAGAAGATAAAGTAATGAAAGACTGACACAATTGTTACAGGACCAAATGAAGACCTCACAACAATAAACAGACAGAAGATAAAGTAATGAAAGACTGACACAATTGTTACAGGACCAAATGAAGACCTCACAACAATAAACAGACAGAAGATAAAGTAATGAAAGACTGATACAATTGTTATAGGACCGCATAAAGACCTCACAACAATAAACAGACAGAAGATAAAGTAATGAAAGACTGATACAATTGTTATAGGACCGCATAAAGACCTCACAACAATAAACAGACAGAAGATAAAGTAATGAAAGACTGACACAATTGTTATAAGACCGCATAAAGACCTCACAACAATAAACAGACAGAAGATAAAGTAATGAAAGACTGATACAATTGTTATAGGACCGCATAAAGACCTCACAACAATAAACAGACAGAAGATAAAGTAATGAAAGACTGATACAATTGTTATAGGACCACATAAAGACCTCACAACAATAAACAGACAGAAGATAAAGTAATGAAAGACTGACACAATTGTTACAGGACCAAATGAAGACCTCACAACAATAAACAGACAGAAGATAAAGTAATGAAAGACTGATACAATTGTTATAGGACCACATGAAGACCTCACAACAATAAACAGACAGAAGATAAAGTAATGAAAGACTGATACAATTGTTATAGGACCACATGAAGACCTCACAACAATAAACAGACAGAAGATAAAGTAATGAAAGACTGATACAATTGTTATAGGACCACATGAAGACCTCACAACAATAAACAGACAGAAGATAAAGTAATGAAAGACTGACACAATTGTTATAAGACCACATGAAGACCTCACAACAATAAACAGACAGAAGATAAAGTAATGAAAGACTGATACAATTGTTATAGGACCGCATAAAGACCTCACAACAATAAACAGACAGAAGATAAAGTAATGAAAGACTGATACAATTGTTATAGGACCGCATGAAGACCTCACAACAATAAACAGACAGAAGATAAAGTAATGAAAGACTGACACAATTGTTATAGGACCGCATGAAGACCTCACAACAATAAACAGACAGAAGATAAAGTAATGAAAGACTGACAGAATTGTTACAGGACCACATGAAGACCTCACAACAATAAACAGACAGAAGATAAAGTAATGAAAGACTGACACAATTGTTATAGGACCGCATGAAGACCTCACAACAATAAACAGACAGAAGATAAAGTAATGAAAGACTGACAGAATTGTTACAGGACCACATGAAGACCTCACAACAATAAACAGACAGAAGATAAAGTAATGAAAGACTGACACAATTGTTATAGGACCGCATGAAGACCTCACAACAATAAACAGACAGAAGATAAAGTAATGAAAGACTGATACAATTGTTATAAGACCACATGAAGACCTCACAACAATAAACAGACAGAAGATAAAGTAATGAAAGACTGACACAATTGTTATAGGACCGCATGAAGACCTCACAACAATAAACAGACAGAAGATAAAGTAATGAAAGACTGACACAATTGTTATAGGACCGCATGAAGACCTCACAACAATAAACAGACAGAAGATAAAGTAATGAAAGACTGACACAATTGTTATAGGACCGCATGAAGACCTCACAACAATAAATAGACAGAAGATAAAGTAATGAAAGACTGATACAATTGTTATAGGACCGCATGAAGACCTCACAACAATAAATAGACAGAAGATAAAGTAATGAAAGACTGACACACATGTTATAGGACCGCATGAAGACCTCACAACAATAAATAGACAGAAGATAAAGTAATGAAAGACTGATACAATTGTTATAGGACCGCATGAAGACCTCACAACAATAAATAGACAGAAGATAAAGTAATGAAAGACTGACACACATGTTATAGGACCGCATGAAGACCTCACAACAATAAATAGACAGAAGATAACATGGTCTGACCACTCATCATGATGACGTAAAGCTCAACATAGAAGTACTAAAGGCTATAACCTTCAGAAGAAGAAAATGCAGCTTGATGCTTCACATCTCACCCGGTAATCTCCAAAAGAACGTTGCTAATTGCTCAGCACACAATATTCACTTGCAGTTATTTCCTTTTAGCAGTGTTTCGTAGACATGTATCGTAGTCTGCAACTATCAATTGTAATTAGGAACTGTCAAACTATTTGAGGTGCAAAATGCAGAGACAATTTTAAACAAAATACATTTAATTAAAAAAAGGGGGGAATTGACTGCTAATTTGAAGGTCCGACTTACGAACCGATGTACAAAAGTCAGTCCATCAAATTAGCAGTCTATCCATTGTCTGTCAGTCAGTCCATTATTTAATCATAAGGAGTACATCAGTCATTCACTCGGTCCGTCAGTCTATACATGAATCAGTCCGTGAGTCCATCCATCAGTTGTCGTCTTATAAAAACATTAATTATGACAAATAAAAGTCAGTTAAACAATAAACCAAAAGCCTCATGCTTTAACACCCTGGTTCTCCCCCCACCCCCCCCTTTTAAAAAAAATTTATTTTGTTTATAATTTTCTGCGTTTTGCACCTCAAATAGTGTGACAGTTCCTAATTACAATCCATACTTGCACACTATGATACATGTCCACGAAATACATCCAAAGCACGAAACACTGCTAAAGGGAGATAAGTCCAAGTGAATATTCTGTGCGGAACCATCGACGTTTTTTTGGAGATTACCTCTCACCCTTTAAATTTCTATGACCCAACGTTTTCTCCAACATTGTTTTTCACCTTGCATATTTTGTAAAAAAAAAAAAAACCAAAAAACAATGTTACAGAAGAAAAGAGCAGGACACAGCTGAGTTAGTTTTGACGTGTAGAGAGGATGTCTTGTGTCGCCAGCACTATTGCCACAGAGAAACAAAAAGATAGTCATACATGAAAAAACAAAAAGGAGACACTCAAAAGAAGATGGATTATTTGGCCATAACAGCTGGCCAAGCCCCATGCTGAGCATTATCATCACCATAACCATCATCATTATGATCATCACCATCATGATGATCATTAACATCATTATCACCATCATCATCATTATTATCACCACCATTATCATCATCACCCAACATCATCATCACTATTATCACCATCACCACCATTATCATCACCATCATCATCATTATCACCATCATCATCACCCTTAACAGTATCATCACCACCATTAACATCATCATCATCATCATCACCATTAACAGTATCATCACCACCATTAACATCATTGTTGCGTGGGTGTCACTGGTGTTGGGGTGTCCTTCGTTCGATTATTACTAGTTTAGCTTGTATGCTTGCTTATCTATCATTATCTCAGTTGATGTCAACACAAAGTTTTGTTGTTGATTAATAAGTGTCCAAGCAAACCTCGGTTCCGTACGAACTGATTCATTATTAATATAAACTTCCTATAAAGAAGAGTTCATCAGGTCAAAGGACAATCAACAATGCAAGTTGAAGCAATCAAATGTAAACAAAGTAATGTGGGTAAGTCTTCGATTAGAGTCCAATATTTATTACAAGTTGACGCACGAAGACAGTTCACATAGGTATACATTGATATATAGTTCATTAGAAATTACGTGCATAATATTCAGGTCCGTCCGTGTCAATATAATGTGTCAGATGAACATCATGGCTATGTACATGCGCTGCTGTAGTCAGACAGCCAGAAATGAGCGCATGAGTTCTTGACAGCTACAAATTGAATCATAATACGATTCTCCTTCCATCATTTTATTTACTTAATAAATCTCATACTTTATCTTAATATCTGAACTGACCTTGAGTTCTATATTGAATCCATATATCGGCTATATGCTAAGCCTCTCCTTGGAAGAAATACAAGACACGACTTCTCTGCTTGACGGACAGCATAAAAGGGGTAATGTAACAAAGTCACCAAGCGTGACCTTCCCAACGCGAATACGTCATAATCTTAGCATATATTTCGCGTTCAGTAGTCCATAAAATATCGACATATTCTATTAATGTATTGACCCCTAAACGTTGCGCACTGCTAAACCCCAGCAGACGCCGTCATTTAAAATAACACCGTAACAGATTTCCTGTCCGACGGGGGAAAAAAAAAATCTATTAGATAGATTTTTTTTATAACTATTTTAATCAAATTATCAAAAATTTAACAAAACCCGACGTATGGCCTACGATGTTCTATCTAGAACAGTGTCGTGGTCATGTCAGTAATATCTTATAATAAAATCAACGTCATATCATGAATTAACTAAAGAAATGTCACTGTCATTAATTAATTAACTAATTAATTTGATGTCTGTATTGACTAACTAATAATGTGAGGTGTTATTAAAATTATTCTAACTAAGTAAAATTAAAAATAATTAATTATAATATGTACGTATGGTATTAACTAATTAATATCTAATTAAAGAAAATGAGAAGTAGTATCAGTAAAAAAAATAAAAATTGAGAAGTACGGACAATTAAAACTAAATATTAAAGTATACATGAAATTAGTACTGTGTGTTAAAATGACGTATGAGGATAGATACCTAATTAAATTAACGCAATCAGAAAGAAAAGAACAGAAAATATTCATACATTTTAAGTATACATATGAAATATCATAATCTAATATCTATCACCTTAATAATTAAACTATTTAAAAGGTTTAATTGGTGTGATATTCTTTTGTTTCATCTTTTCTTAGTATATTTTGTATTTGTCCATTCTTTATCAGAAATTGTTCCTTTTACTACTTGGCAATAGAAATGAGTGATACGCAAAATCCAAGTGAAGTCCAAATTTTCAACCGATCCGTAAAACTTGATACTTTGATAACAACAGTTCATTTTGAAATTTCTTCATCGAAGTAGGATGTCCATATGAAGTATTATATATTCTTACGTAGCATTAATACTGTTCATTGCAAATGTAATGCTTGATTAGTCAGTAAATTTTCTTGAAATACTAATAGTCATTCAGAATCCGTAGGATGTCTTGATAAAGTATCGGCCATTATGTTCTCAGTTCCTGGTATCGACTCTATTTCGAAATCATAGGGTTGCAACGCAATGGCAAATCATGCAAGCTTTGGACTTTTATGGTTTGAACGACGTAATGCTGCCACAGATTTCTGATCTGTCTGGATCAGAAATGGTGATCCAAGCAAAAACTCTTCCAACTTAGTAATTGCCCATATCACGGTCAGTAACTCTCTGTCCACCGTCGAATATTTAGTTTCCTGTGTTTTTAGCTTGCGTGAGATGTATAATACAGGATGAAGGATATCATCGTGATATTGGAGTAGACAAGTCCCGAGTCCGTAATTACTCGCATCTGTACGGAGGACAAACTTTTTAGAAGCATCTGGTAATCTTAAAACTGGTGGGCATGAAAAAATGTTCAAGATACTGCGAAAAGTTCTGTCACATTCGTCTGTCCAATTTATCCTTAACGGCATGTTTTTCTTTAGCAAAGATGACAAAACAGCCGTGATGGATGACAAGTGAGGTACAAATCTGCTATAGTATTGGACTAACCCTAACAGACTCCTAACCTGTTTCTTCGTTTGAGGAACAGATAAATTTAATATTTTAGAAACCGTACTGGGAATTGTTTGGATACGTCCCGACCCAATAATATGTCCCAGGAATGTTATCTCATGATACGCTATTTGAATTTTAGTCGGTTTAGCGGTTAAATGGTTTTCCCGCAATATTTCCAAAACAGATTTAAGACCCAAAAAATGTTCCTCAAATGATGAATTAAACAAACATATGTCGTCAATGTAGGTAATTATATCTGATCTACCTGATAAAATTTTCCGCATCATGCGAATAAAGGTAGCTGGAGCATTCATTAGCCCAAAAGGCATCACGTTCCACTGGTAAAGACCTTGTGGAGTTGAGAATGCTGCGTAGTATTTGGCTCTTTCGGTTAGTGGAATCTGCCAATAACCTTTGGTTAAGTCAATCTTAGTGAAAAGTGTAGCATTGGATAGACGAGGAAGTAAATCGTCAAGGATAGGATGTGGTTCGCTATCAGGTACTGTCTGTGCGTTAAGTTTCCTATAGTCAACGCATAAACGTATGTTGTTGTCCTTTTTCCGGACAATGACTAAAGGTGAAGAAAATGGAGATGTACTAGTCTCTATAATACCTAAAGATACCATCTGTTCAAGTTCCTGAGATGTCTTACTCAGAAAATGTAGTGGTACAGAATAAGGATGAACACATATTGGTGTATCATCGTTAAGAATAATATCGTGACTAATTACAGATGTGCAACCCGGTACATCAGTTAACACATCTGGGAATGATTGTAGAAGATCAACAATACGTTGATGCTGTTGTGGTGTAACCGTAGAAGAAATGGTCACATCACGCCAAGATTCAGTAAGTTGTACTATAAGTACAGGTAAAGGCATCTGCACTTCAGGAAAAGAAGATTCTTCTTCCTGTATAACAGATAAATTAGAATAATGACAAGTAGATACCGTATTGTCATTTAGTTCATGAAAAATTGACTGTAAGTGTTCAGGACGTGTATGAAATTGCTTGAGCATATTAATATGGAATGTCTTTCTGTGTCCCTTAATATCTACAACGTAATCAATGTCGGAAATTTTATCAATAACCTTATAAGGACCACTCCATGAGATCAGTAACTTATTGTTATTGTGAGGAAGTAACACATAAGCCTCATCGCCCGGGAATAATTGACGTAATCGTCTAGACCTATTTTGTATAGATCGAGCCTTAGCTTTTGCAGCCTCAGAAGAAGCTGTAGCCAACTGGCAAGACTCAATAATTTTATTCCGAAGATTAATCACATACTCGTAAAATGACTGAGTGTCCTGAGTCATCTCTGCATCAATTAATAAGTCTTTTATTAGTCCCATAGGACCTCTCGGAGGAGCACCAAAAACTAACTCAAAGGGAGAGAAGCCGGTTTGTTCATGCGGCACCTCTCGGTAAGCAAACAGGACAGCTGGGAGTGCTCTGTCCCAGTCCTGTGGGTGCTTAACCGTAACCTTATGTAACAGTTGTTTAAGTGTACGGTTAAGTCTTTCAACTGCCCCATTACTCATGGGATGATAAATGCTACTCAAATTCCTATCAATGTTCCAGGTTTTCATTACCTCCTTCATGGTATCGGATATAAACTGCGACCCATGGTCGGATAATAATTTTCTAGGAAACCCTATTCTAGAAAAGATAAGATGTAGTGCATCAGCTACATCTGTGGTAGTGGTGGTCTTCAATGGAATGGCTTCTGGCCATCGTGTGCATAAATCAATGCACGTGAGAACAAATCTATGTCCTCTGGCAGATGGTAGAAGTGGACCAATTATATCTACGGCCATCTTGTCAAAAGGTCTTACTGAGATATCGCAAGCCTAAATAGGCGGAGAGTGAAAAGCTAAACGTGCTTTCACTACGTCATAATCTTAGCATATATTTCGCGTTCAGTAGTCCATAAAATATCAACATATTCTATTAATGTATTGACCCCTAAACGTTGCGCACTGCTAAACCCCAGCAGACGCCGTCATTTAAAATAACACCGTAACAATCATCATTGTCATCATTATCACCATCATCATCACCATTAACAGTATCATCACCACCATTAACATCACCATCATTATCACCATCATCCTCACCCTTAACAGTATCATTACCACCATTATCATCATTGACATCATTATCATCATCACAGTTAACAGTATCATCACCACCATTATCATCATCACCATTGCAATCATTATCACCATCATCATGACCCTTAACAGTATCATCACCACCATTAACATCACCCTTAACAGTATCATCACCACCATGCCATCATTATCATCACCACCATTATCATCATCATCACCATTGCCATCATTATCACCATCACCCTTAACAGTATCATCACCACCATTAACATCATCAACACCATTAACATCATCATCACCACCACCATTAACATCATCATCATCCCCACCATTATCATCATTAACATTATCACCATAATGCCGCTAGCGTAGTGGTTACAACACCGCTCTGGCGACCGGGTGATACAGGATCAAACCCGGGCGACGGCATTTGAGGATTTTTCGTCGACCGGGATTTGGACTGGATTAACTCGAGACCTCCCAACGGGCTGATCACCCGTTTGCCAGTCACTTTGATTACGGAAACAACAGCAAACGGATTGATTTGTCGTTGCCCTAAAGACGCCATTAGGCGTGATGGGAACAGCGGCAGAGAAAATCTATTCGCTGTTGCCCTTAAGACGCCACTAGGCGTAATGGCCACTGACTGCTTTGCCAGCCGTTGGCTAAGGACGGAAGAAGAAGAAGAACTCGAGACCTGGCGAGTACATTTGAAGGAGTGTCATCGACCAGGGACTGGCGGCTCCTGAGCCGACCCAGCTGCAATGGGTACCTCCGAAATCGGCGAGTATTTGCCTGAATGGCGAGGGACACCTGTCTCTGTACAAGAAATAAAGGGATACTCACGTAAAATCAATGTCAGGTTAGACATAAATAATAACCTGAGATTTCGCCTCGAGTATTAGCGGGCGTACGAAAAAAAAATAAAAAAATCACCATAATTATCACCATCATCATCACCACCATTAACATCATCATCATCATCACCATTAACAGTATTACCACCACCATTAACATCATCATCATCACCATTTTCATTATCATTTCCTACAGAGCATAAAGCCACCATTACAGCTGGTCCCCTTGCAGGAAGCCTGAACCAAATCAATCTTGTGATCTTGCAGATGTGGCTTCTGTGGCAACCTGTTTTACAAGTTAAGGTTGCCAGCCCTATGCACACCTCATACTTCTTACATGCCTCACTTTAACAACTTAAAATAAATCCACATTACCTTTCAGAGAATTACCATCCCAATTTATGTACAGCAGATAGGCTCCAGGTTTTCTGGGTTCGTATGAACACCTGTACACATGAGGCCTCACTGGCTCAGATGCTACTGGAAGCTGATCAGTCACACCCTGAAGGTAAGCTGCGGGTTTACCTGAAATGATTTAAAGGGGAACAAACTGATAGCTTATAAAATCCCAGTTAAGATGGGTGTTGTTGAAGGTTTAACACACACCGTATGCCCAGGTTCATAGGCTCTGCTAGGGTACAGATATCCAGCACAGGACACTGTCACAGGAACATGCATGGGTCATCAAACATTAAGTTGAGAACAACAGTACCACTATTTATTTCGTCGACACAAGTGATTCTTCTTCTTCTTTCGTTCGCTTGAAATATATTGTCTATATCTGCAATGTTGTTTCTTGTATAAACTTCACTGTCTTTTGTAGTTCATACAGAGAGGTCCGTATAGTTTTGCTTCCAGTGTTGTTTCTCTGGGCCAGTGGGTTTGCCTCAATATATCATATTCGGGGCAATCTTGAAGTACGTGCTCCGCAGTCTGGGGTGCCTGTCCACATGTACACATGGCTGAATTGCCAATCTTGAATTTTGTATACATGTGGCTGCAGAGGCGGTTGTGTCCTGTTCTGAGGCGCAGAATGACAATTTGTTCTGATTTGTTCATAGCTTGGTAGTCATCCTGTGTTGTTGTTGGTGGCTTTCTGATTGATTTGATCATCTTTTTCTTCTGACACACGTGATGACATCAATAGTGTATTTACAGCAAATACAGTTACCTCTGGCCAATCACCACATGAACCAGAAAAACTATGGCACTCACATCCATATTCAAAAACTTCTCTCAGCTCTCATAACACTAGAGCACTTTATCCAAATCTCCTTCATAAAAATTCCAGAAACACAGAAACGGCTGCTGTTGACAACATTCACAACTCTACCTGAAAACACATCTCTACACTTCCAATTCTCTAAGCCAACTCTTCAACACTACATATCTCAGCCGGACTCACAGTCAGTTCACTCTCTCACACCTAAAACACGAAAACAGTGGCCAGATTTCTCTCTGCCAAACATCACGCATAAACCATTCACACCAGTAAACACAACAAAATGAAAAGCTCACTACAGTAAACAAACCATTCACCTTCCTATTCCTTACCAACACTCTTTCCAGTTACTACTGTTCCACAACAATCACATTTGAAGAAATTCCCACAAATCTGATGACACACAAGTACTTTGAGACATTAACACAGAGGCAGGCAATCCAGGAAGTGTGGGCATCTACTTTAAAAACATCAAGCACTCTAAAGATCTACCCTGATAAAATTATGTCTTTTTTTTCAGGTTTCAGAGTATCTGGTATAAGTGCCGCCGAGATGTAACTTTTACCTTGGTCGAGTGATCTACTACCTGCCATTCCATTGACAGAGTGGTGGAAAATTTAAACTAACTGTTATTTTACTGTTTGTTAACTTTACTTCACTTCAGGGGGTCGGAGTGGCTAAGAGGTATGGTATCCGCCTCAAATTCTAAAGGTACTGGGTTCGATTCCAAGTAGAGGGAAAATAGTTAATGGAAATGTTTTTTTAGAACCAGTGGTCGTAATGATGTCATACTCCCCCTGGTCTCCCGGGTAGTAAGATCGGATGTCCAGCCTTCTCGGATGAGGGCAAAAAAAAAATAATAAAAAAAATAAAAAAGAAAAAAAAAAAAAAAAAAAAAAAAAAATAAAAAGAATAAAAAATAAAAATATATATATAAATAAAAAAAAAAAAAAAATTATATTTATTAAAAAAAAAAAAAAAAAAAAAATAAGAAAAATAAAAAAAAAAAAAAAATAAAAAACAAAAAAAAAAAAAAATAAAAATAAAAAAAAAAAAAAAAAAAAAAAGAAAAAAAAATTAAATAAAAATAAAAAAAAAAAAAAAAAAAAAAAAAAAAAAAAAAAATAGGAGGTTTCGTGTGCAAGTTGGGCACACTAAAAATCCCTCAGCAGTTGGAAATCATAAAGAGTAGGCCATATGGCCGCTGCCCTGGCAAAATGATAAAAATTAGAAACCTACCCACAACAAAAATATTTATAGAATGTGATTCCTGCATCCACACATTGGGATTCTCACCGGTGCTATGGAGTTTGTGCACTGTGCTGAGATCCTCCTTGTGTGATCTAACGGAAGAAGATTGGAGCATTGATGGAGTGAGTTGTCCATGTGCAATAAAAATAGTCCTTCAAAAACCAAAATCAAACTAACTTCACTTCCAAGAAAAGATCACTCTCCTGTCTCAAGCAGATCATAATTTTCACCAGGAATGAGGATCTCGTACGACCACTACTGTCCGGGGCACACTCGGGGCTGGGGCCTCTGGGACATGCTCGATCCAACCAGGTGGTAGTAACGCAACTGACATGACACTTATGCACCTTATGAAGCTGTAGAGTTCTAATGGTGGATGAAAACCATTTTTGACTAATCGGTAAAAAGTGATGATAGTAGACAAGGTCCGCCAAGTTGCCATACTGGAAATCCATATTTACATTACAGCTAGCCTTAATCTAACCCTAACCCTGTTTTGATCTTTAATAACGGCCAACAAACACTGAGGCTGTTTGAAGAAATAAATTTTAAAATTCAATCTTGAAGCAGTATTGTCCCGAGCTTTGCCAAAATGGCAGCCCCCAGTCTACTGTCCATCACAATGGCTGACAAATCTAGCCTATAACACTTGTCTGCAGAGAATCTGAAGCTTCATCAAATATAAAAAAAAAAAAGATAAAGGTTGTCCCATAGCAGATATTGAAGTAGGGGAGAGAAGTGTTGGAGACTTCACTAGGTCCAGCTTCGAGAGGTGGGGAGACCAGTTCTATTCCTCGCTGCCTTTTCCTTCCCCAACTCAAGAGCAAAGTCAGGTGCTCATTTCCAGCTGGGTAGATTGGAGCATGTCGGTCCTGTGATTGGAACCTAGCACCTTTGCTGTGAGAGAACAGTGCTCTAACCACTCTGTCAATTGGACGATCTCATCAAATATAAACATCTTAAAACTGATATTTTTAACCAAATTCATCTTCAGCTGTCATCTCCACAAAGAAGGTCAGCTGTAATGGATCTCCAACGTCTTCTGTCTCTTGTCTTGATGGTGCACTCTGATAGACTCTTTCCTGTCTCTTGTCTTGATGGTGCACTCTGATAGACTCTTTCCTGTCTCTTGTCTTGATGGTGCACTCTGATAGACTCTTTCCTGTCTCTTGTCTTGATGGTGCACTCTGATAGACTCTTTCCTGTCTCTTGTCTTGGTGGTGCACTCTGATAGACTCTTTCCTGTCTCTTGTCTTGATGGTGCACTCTGATAGACTCTTTCCTGTCTCTTGTCTTGATGGTACACTCTGATAGACTCTTTCCTGTCTCTTGTCTT
This sequence comes from Oreohelix idahoensis, assembly GCA_024509875.1. Lineage (NCBI taxonomy): Eukaryota > Metazoa > Mollusca > Gastropoda > Stylommatophora > Oreohelicidae > Oreohelix > Oreohelix idahoensis. The sequence continues at coordinate 96,056 of JAMPIV010014419.1, forward strand.
GATGGTGCACTCTGATAGACTCTTTCCTGTCTCTTGTCTTGATGGTACACTCTGATAGACTCTTTCCTGTCTCTTGTCTTGATGGTACACTCTGATAGACTCTTTCCTGTCTCTTGTCTTGATGGTGCACTCTGATAGACTCTTTCCTGTCTCTTGTCTTGATGGTACACTCTGATAGACTCTTTCCTGTCTCTTGTCTTGATGGTGCACTCTGATAGACTCTTTCCTGTCTCTTGTCTTGATGGTGCACTCTGATAGACTCTTTCCTGTCTCTTGTCTTGATGGTACACTCTGATAGACTCTTTCCTGTCTCTTGTCTTGATGGTACACTCTGATAGACTCTTTCCTGTCCATCTCTTGATGTTATCTTCTCACTTATAGCGCTGTCTTCCCCTTGGATGTTTGCCTTCAGCTCTTCTTCTTCTTCTCTTCTCTGATCCTTAGGCACTGACTGTCAAAGCAGTCAGTGGCCATCATGCCTTGTGGCGTCTTGTAGGGCAGCAACAATCTGCTTTCACTTTGCTTGATCAACGGCCACCCCTCATGTAGTGCCCCAGCTCCGGTTTATTCCCTGCATCTCGGCCTCCACAGCTCTCCGCAAAGTTGTTTCTGGGTGGCCCCTCTTTTGCTTTCCTTCAGGGGTCCATAGCATAGCTGTTCTTGTGATGGTATCAGGGTCGCTTCTGTGGACGTGGCCAACTCAACTCTGCCTTCCATTATTTGTCTTCAGCAAGGTGTTTACGTTTTTTTATATGACCAAAATGTTAGTTGTCTAATTTTGATTCATTACTTCTCTTTTCATTTGTAGCCTTCATTAACTAAGTTACATTTACCGACAGAAAAGTTACTAATGTTGCTGGAATGTACCACATATTCATACCAACTATTTGTTTTAACTCGAGATATTGTCACTACAGCATCCTACTGACAGACAGAGTGGTTAGAGTGTTAGTCTCTTGTGGCAAAGGTACTGGGTTTGAATCACGGTTATGACACGCTCCAGTCTACCCTGCTGTAAATGGGGACACGTGGCAGTCTACCCTGCTGTAAATGGGTACCTGACTGCTTTTTGAGTTAGGGAAGGAAAAGGCAGTGAGGAAGGGAACTGGTCATCCCCACCTCTGCTGGACCTAGTATAGTGAAGTCTCTAACACTTCACTCCCATATGGCAGTATCTACTATGGGGCTACATTTACCTTGTCACTACAGGCCTACATCCTTTTATCTGAAAACCTGGAATATTCTTAAAATCAAAAGTTTCTTTGGGCTACTTTTCTATCTCAATTTGGGCTATTTCTGGCCATTCTGGGCAATTTGGGCTACATTTCAAATGTGACCTGGGCGACATCTGAAAACTGAAAAAAAATCCAGTTTGCGAAACAAAGCTGTTGCTGAGGATTTTGGACAAAATGTTACAGAGCAGACGTGTACTTTGTCCTATAAAAGATAGGAGCTTGCTATGATCAAGATGACTTACCAGGATTAGCTTGTGTACCATCTACTGTAAAATGTGCCAGTTTGTCAACTTCTGCCTCCTTTAGACCTCTACCCCTTAGAGTTACCTGACAAAAATAAAAGTAAGGCAAAATTATTCCTTGCTTCTTTTGCAAACAAAAAAAGTGCTGGTCTCTTGCTCTCTCTCTCGCTTGTTGTTGTTGGTTGTTGTTGTTGGTTGTTGTTGGTTGTCATTGTTGTTGGTTGTTGTCGTCGTCATTGTTGTTGTTGTTTAACTAGGGCTGCTGAGCTTCCCACTCTTTAGCAGCCAATACCAAGTTGAAGACTCCTTGGTATTATCTACAGTGTAGATCTAGGATTTTCCTGTGGCTCTTCTGCAATTCCAAAACTATGAGCTGAAGGAAGTCATGAGCTCCAGTTTCTCCAGCTTGGCTTGCATTTAAAGGATCATCACTTCTGATCCCAAGCTAGGAGGAAGAAGTGTGTGGCATACTGTGTATTCCCCGCCATCCAAGTAAATAGAACACACATACTGAAACTCCCTTGCAGTGGCATACTAAGGGGAGGTGTGATAGGGGCAGTCCACCCCGGGTTACAGCCGGGAGGAGAGGGTGGGGGCGTGCGTTATCAAACAGTATTATGACAGTAATCACTGTTAAAATATATATAATACTTGCAATTGTGTTTTGTTGGGGGGGGGGGCGAAGAGATATGCCAAAAGTAGGATCAGCCCCATGTATCAAATACTTTAGGTGCACCCCTGCTAAATATAGATACTCATATTTATCAATGCTGAAAGTATTGTCAGTACTTGTCAGTGCTTCATCAAGATAGCTGACGGGCACTAGTAGTACTTGTCAGTGCTTCATCAAGATAGCTGACGGGCACTAGTAGTACTTGTCAGTGCTTCATCAAGATAGCTGACGGGCACTAGTAGTACTTGTCAGTGCTTCATCAAGATAGCTGACGGGCACTAGTAGTACTTGTCAGGGCTTCATCAAGATAGCTGATGGGCACTAGTAGTACTTGTCATCAAGATAGCTGATGGGCACTAGTAGTACTTGTCAGGGCTTCATCAAGATAGCTGACGGGCACTAGTAGTACTTGTCAGGGCTTCATCAAGATAGCTGATGGGCACTAGTAGTACTTGTCAGGGCTTCATCAAGATAGCTGACGGGCACTAGTAGTACTTGTCAGGGCTTCATCAAGATAGCTGATGGGCACTAGTAGTACTTGTCAGGGCTTCATCAAGATAGCTGACAGGCACTAGTAGTACTTGTCAGGGCTTCATCAAGATAGCTGATGGGCACTAGTAGTACTTGTCAGGGCTTCATCAAGATAGCTGATGGGCACTAGTAGTACTTGTCAGGGCTTCATCAAGATAGCTGATGGGCACTAGTAGTACTTGTCAGGGCTTCATCAAGATAGCTGATGGGCACTAGTAGTACTTGTCAGGGCTTCATCAAGATAGCTGATGGGCACTAGTAGTACTTGTCAGGGCTTCATCAAGATAGCTGACGGGCACTAGTTGTACTTGTCAGGGCTTCATCAAGATAGCTGATGGGCACTAGTAGTCTTTTCCAGGGAGTAGTATTTATCAACGCTGCACTTTATATGACAAGAGTTCACTTACTTTGTTCAATGGCAGGGGGGCTGCTCTGCCCAATGTAGTTCACAAAGGGTCTTAGAAGAGACAAAGGAAGAATAAGGCTACTGTATCCTCAGGTATATCGTACAAGGTGATTAATGTGAGGTTGTACATGGTGGCTGGCAACCTCATCATGTTAAACATATTACTACAGAAACCACCACTGAATGTGAATGTTTGGTGAAGGTTTGGTGAAGGTTTCCTCCAAGGGAAGTGGCTGCAGTGGTGGTTCTATGCTCCATAAGGAGTGAAAAGGACAGTCATGTGATGTGAACTGTGCTCTGACATAACCGAAGGACTTGGGTCTAGGTTGAACATGATGTGATGTGAACTGTGCTCTGACATAACCGAAGGACTGGGGTCTAGGTTGAACATGATGTGATGTGAACTGTGCTCTGACATAACCCAAGGACTTGGGTCTAGGTTGAAAGTAATGTGATGTGAATCGTGCTCTGACATAACCCAAGGACTTGGGTCTAGGTTGAAAGTGATGTGATGTAGAGGTGGGCAAATAGAGACACTTAGCTGTGTCGAGACATTCGAAACCTTTTGCCCGTATCGGGGAGAAAGAAGTCTCTTATAGACAGTACCGGGGCGGGTATACATGAACTGTGTGAGACAATTTCCTCTGTTTTTACTGTCGTGTGTGAAAATCTATGGCGTTTCGTGTGACCACAATTCAATATTTTTACACAAGTCTTCATTATGATGAAATAAAACGTAGATATGATGATAGCTGCAGTATATGGGAAAATAATAAAAAACAACAATAATAATAACAGTAATAATAACACATGATATCAAACTAGAGTAAGCTAGTTTTGGTAGACAATGATTCAAATCCACACCGAGTACACATATCAGCAGAGCTAATAAAGTGTCCATTACATTTATACGAACACACGGACACTTTCAACTTTAACATAGCGCCTAAAACATTGACAACTGCAGCACTGACACAATTTCCAGTGTCTATAACTTCTCAACAAAAATGATATCACTTGTAAAATCAAGTCATCATAACACATCCCTGAAAAATATGACATGTTTGATATTCCATACTAATGTTCCGAACGGTTTATTCGAGACAGACACGAACTGAAACTGTGTCCATGTATCGAGACTGTCGGACTCGGCGCTGTTTCGAAGCATAGTTTGACACATACACACAGTAGCCATCTCTACTCTGAAAAACAGCGAGGCAGACAGGAACCGACTGTATCGACACGGCAAGAAGGCTCTGTATCGAATAGTTCGGGTACGATACTGTTTCGAAGCATTGTTTCGACACATACACACAGTAGCCATCTCTAATGTGATGTGAATTGTGCTCTGACACAACCCAAGGACTTGGGTCTAGGTTGAAAGTCATGTGATGTGAATTGTGCTCTGACATAACCCAAGGACTTGGGTCTAGGTTGAAAGATCATGTGAAGGCATACACCTCAACATAATTAAAGGTAAGAAAATCTGTACATTTTAAAATAACGCTCAAAAACAAAATTATATTTGATATTACAGCTGTACAAGACCAACTGACAGACACATCTGATAGCATTATAACTAACTTACTTACTTAGTCATCACTCTTCTGCTGTGAGGTGTAGAGGTTTGGAAGAGAGAGCGGCATACTATACTATTGGATGTCTTCCTCTTGGCCTGGTTCCATTCTAGTCCTCGGTTCTTCAAAGATTGTTTAATGTTGTCCTCCCAGCGGACTCTGGGTTGTCCTGTGGGTCTGGATCCCTGGCTCTTTGTTTCCCATGCTTGTCGTGTCTTCTCCCATTCTGCAGACATGGGCCAAACATCTTAGTTGGGACTGTTCTACTTGGGTCTGCAGGGGGTGGGATTTTAGGCCTTGGCATATCATCTGGTTGCGGACCATGTCTCTTCTTGTTACTTCAATCTTCTTCCTCGGATACCTCATTTCTGAGGTTTGGATCTGGCTTTAGTGGGTTGTAGTCATTGCCCATGACTCACATCAATACACCAAGACTGGGACATAGGTGGAGCGGTATACAGCCATCTTTGTCTTTTTGTCAACTTCTCTTTTGGGGAGGAATCCTTGATAGCATTATAAGGCAGGACTTATTCTGGAATCCCCAGGGAAAGAGAGATAAAGGGAAGCTACCAAAAAAAAAAAACACGCACATGGAAAAGAACACTAGAGATAAATATGTAAGGAATACCGAAGACACTGACAGACCTTGATAGAATGGCACTAGACAGGAAGGTTTGGTGTGACCTGTACTGGAAAAGGAACTAAAAGGTAATGAGTATATACCTTCTGTGGGCCCCGGGGGGAACCAGGCTGTGTCTGTTGGCCAGTAGGTGCCACAGGCTGTGGTTTGCTGAAGCTATTTGGTGACAGGGTCATAGGTGAAACTGATTTATTGTATCTCGGTTCAGAGTATTTGTCTGCTTGCACTGGAAGTACCTGTATTTGAGAGAAAGTGGAGGTACAGGCAACCTTAAATGACAGCTTGATTGACACTTCGTGATTAGCTAAAATAGCAACTGAGAACTTCGCCGGTGCTACGGAATTTGTATACTGTGCTGACATCCTCCTTGTATGATCTAGGAAGGAGATCGCAGAACCGATGGAGATGTCCGTCTACAGTGAAGTTGGTTCTTAAAACCAAATCCAACCAAAATAGCAATTTTTTTTTTTTAAATGAAGAAGAATTTCCTGTTCAACCTCAGATGGGTTAGAATTCACAATCATTTTCCTTTGTGCTCCTGAAGGAGCACATGTCTACCTCTGTAGCTGGTCCGCCATGCAGGAAGCCTGCACAAAACATTCACATGCTCCTATAGTGATGGTTTATGTGGCAATTTGTATTACATGATGAGGTTGCCAACCTCATAGACAACCTCATATTACTCACCTTGTACGACATGCTTTGTCCCTTAAGACATCTCCCAAAAGTACACGCGGTAATCAGGATGTAGTGCTTACAATTTTGAATAGTATGTTCAAAGGTAAATATTTGTTTTTGGCATTATCCCTCTTGATCCTGTGTAGTTCTCAATGGTCTCTGATGACAAGAAGACATGGGGAAGGCCCCATGAGAATCTGAAAGTGTGTGTGTGTGTGGTAAGTGTTTGATGTGTGCATATGGTATGTGTGATGTGTCTGGTGTGTCATGTGTGTTTTTTTCATTTGGTATGTTGTGTTTGGTATGGTGTGCATGGTTTTTTTCACGTGTGGTGTTATGTGTAGTTTTTAGTGTAGTGTGGTGTGTTTGTGTTGTGGTACTGTTGTTTTTTAACTAGGGCTGCTGAGCTTCTCGCTCTTTCGCAGCCAATACCAAGTTGAAGACTCACTGGTATTATCTACACTGTGGATCTAGGCTTTTCCTGTGGCTTTCTGAAACGTGCTGAGTTAAAGCCATGAGCTCCAGTTTCTTCAGCTTGGGTTGCATTTAAAGGATCCTCACATCTGGTCCCAAGCTATGAGGAAGAAGCATGTCGCAAACTGTGCATTCCCCGCCATCCAATGGCAATCAATTTGCAAAGCTAAAATATTGTGCTCTGGTTCTGGGCTTTCCGAAAGAATTTTCACTACCTGTACACAGCCACTTCTCAGTTCCCCCTACCTATCACTGGGTCCATAGTGAGATCCTTCTGCATGCAAGCAACCAGATAAAGGGTTACATCTGGGGGTCAAGTGACTCCTCCAAGCTTGGTGTACAATGCTGGATTCTTAACAACTTTCACCACAGGGGGAATCCCTGGAAGTGTGTGGATAATTTCAGGAGTTAATGAGGGTGTAATTAGCCTCACAGACAGAGCTTCATTTCCACGTATGTATATTGTAGCACTGTCCATAGCTGGAGGTCATATAAGGACGACTCTAGAAATGCCTCCATGCATTGTGTTGTGGTGTGAATGTGTAGTGTGTGTACATACAAACACAATTTAGTATTTTCATGATTAAGCTGATGATGACAATGACAACAAAACTGATGTAACAATGGCAATTTAATCACAGGAGAATTGGGTCACCTGAACTCTTGTATGTAGTTGTTCTGGTCTGTACACAGCTTCTGTTGGTCTGTACACTGGTTCCTGTGACCTGTACACAGGTTCCTGTGGCTTGGACACAGGTTCCTGTGACCTGTACACAGGTTCCTGTGGCTTGTACACAGGTTCATAAGGTCTGTACACAGGATCCTGAGATCGGTACACAGGTTCCTGTAACCTGTACCTGGGGTCCTGTGGTCTGTTCACAGTTTCTGTGGTCCTATAAGCCACCTCTGCAGGCTTGTAGAATTCTGGTTCAATATTCGGAGAGTTTGGGCGAGGACCATCCACAAATGAGCCACCCAAAGAACTCATCACACTGGGATACCTGATGAGATCAGCCAATTCAGAGATGTATACAGGTGAATGGCAAATTAATGTTGAAGAAATCAGAGGTAACTAGAAAGGTGTGTAGACTGGTTTATAAGCTAAGAGGAATTGGATGATAACCCGCAAATTAAGGATGAAAATAACATAGGCATGGGTATTTCGTTCGCTGATAAACAAAGTGGAAATGGTAAGTGGCAGCAGCAGGGACAAGATACTTACAATGTCTCACGCTGGTGGGAGAGGTCTAGTCCAAAATTTGCCTAGTTTAAAAAGTCCGTCATTTTTTTCCCCACAACCACCTAAAAGAATAGAGACTCACAGCAAAAGAAAGATGGTGGCAGGTATTTAAGGACGGTGTGAACATGGGAGAATTGAAGAGACAGATTTAAGTGAACAAGAAGTGACAGATGTTAACTATGAATGAGGAAAAGACAGATTTAAGAGGTGACAGAGGTAACTAGGGATGATGAAGCAAAGTCAATGAATAGAGAAACATAGAAAGGGTGAATGAGAAACAAAGAAGGAGGGAGGCAATTCTAGAAATAAGAGGTATACAGATACTTATCTTGCCCTACGTAGTTCTCTGACAAGTAGAAGAAGGAATATGACTTCTGCATCCTTAGGCATGTCGTACAAGGTGACGTATGAGGTTGTGCATGAGATTGGCAACCTCATCGTGTAAAACAAAGTGCCGTAGAAACTACCGCTGCAAGAGCATGTGGTTGCTTGGTGGAGGCTTTCTGCATGGGGATTAGCTGCAGTTGTGGCTTCACGCTTTGTAAACATTCATTCATTCATAACCCTCCACTCCCAAAGGAGCATAGGCCTTCAACAAACACATGCCAAGTCCTCCTGTCACGTGCCATCATCTCAAGTTCTTTCCACGTTCTCCTCATCATTTTCACCTCTGTTTCCAGCTCTCTTCTCCGTGTGCTTCTTGGTCTACCTCTGCCTCTCTTGCCCTGGGGGTACCAGAACAAGGACTGCCTTGTAATGCTATCAACAGGTTTCCTCAGTGTGTATCCTATCCATCGCCATCGTCTTCTTCTCATCTCTTGTTCCACTGGCACTTGTCTAGTTCTTGTCATCAGTTCCATGTTGGTAACCTTGTCATACCATTTAATCCCTCCATTCTACGCAAGCACCCATTTATAAAAGTCTGTAGCTTTTTGGTTGTTGTCTTTGTTGTTCTCCATGTCTCAGAGCCATACAATAGGACTGACTTCACATTTGAGTTGAAGATTCTTATTTTCGTGTTGGATCCGATTTCTCTTGATCTCCATATATTTCCCAATGCAATGAAAGCTCCTCTTGCTTTTTGTATTCTTAGTTTGATATCACTGTCTGTCCCTCCAACTTTGTCTATATTGCTGCCAAGATATGTGTACAATTCTACATCTTGTATTTGTGTTTCTTCAAGTTCAACACTGTTATCATTACCTGCATTTATTCTCATTATTTTTGTCTTTTCCCTGTGTATTTTCAGACCCAATTGCTGTGACCTCTCATCGAGTGTTTTCAATTTGTCCTGCATCTGATTACGGTTATGGGACAGAAGAGCCAAGTCATCAGCAAAATCCAGATCATTCAACTGCTTAGTCAGAGTCCACTGGATTCCATTTCTGTTGTGTGTTGTCGATGATCTCACAACCCAGTCTATAGCTAGTAAGAAAAGAAATGGAGACAAGAGGCATCCCTGTCGCACTCCTGTTCTTATCCCAAATGGTTCTGTAAGCTGTCCTTCGTGAAGAACTCTGCATGTCATGTCTTCATATGTTTTCTTTATTAAATTAATGATCTTCAGGGGAACTCCATAATGCCTCATCAATTTCCAAAATGATTCTGTCTACACTGTCAAATGCCTTTTCGTAGTCCACAAATCCGATGTATAGTGGTGAATTCCACTCTAGACTTTGTTCAACTATTATTCTCAAAGTGGCTATCTGGTCTGTACATGATCTGTTTTGTCGAAAACCTGCTTGTTCATCTCTCAGTTTCTTGTCTATGGACTCTTTTAATCTCTCAAGGATAATCCTGTTTAATACTTTTCCTGGCACTGATAGTAACATTATTCCTCTATAATTTGTGCACTCTAGTAAATTTCCCTTCTTAGGCAACCAGATATCCTTCCTTCCATTCTGCTGGTATCTCTTCCCTTTCCCAGACTTTATCAAGTAATTTATATAACATCTCTGTAGCCGTGTCGATATCTGCTTTGATGTCCTCTGCTGGAATGCCATCAGGTCCAGACGCTTTTCTATGTCTTAGAAGCTTTATGGCTTTCTTTATTTCTTCCTTCGTTGGTCTTTCACCGTTAATTTGTAGCTCTTCTTCTGCTGGCTGGATGTCTGGGGGGTTTTGTGGAGCTGGTCTATTGAGAAGGTCCTCAAAATATTCTGTCCACCTCTTCATTTGCTCTTGTATATTGCTGAGCAGTTTTCCATTCTTGTCTTTTATGAGGCAACTTGTTTGCTTGTATTTCCCCATTAGCTTCTTTGTGCTGCTATACAGTTCTTTCATATTTCCTTTGGCTGCAGCATCTTCTTGCCAACTCCTCAATATACTTCCTCTTGTCTCTTTTGATACTTCTTTTTACTTCTTTGTTTGCTTCTGTGTACACTTCTTGAGCCTTGGCTTTGGAACTTCTGGTTTTGCTTGTGTTTAAATCTGCTTTCTTGTTTTTTTCTGTCTTTTATCTTATTGATGGTTTCTGTTGTTATCCATGCTTTTTGTTGTTGTTCCCTTTTCCCCAGTATTTCTTCACATGTCTCATTCCATACAGTTTTGATTTGCTGCCAATAGTCTTCTGTATTCTCTACATCTTCCAGCTGTTGGAGCACTTGGAATTTGTTGGATATTGTGACCACAAATTTGTCTCTTGTTTCTTGATTTCTTAGATGTCCTACATTAAATTGTTGTCTTTAAATTTTGCATAACATTTACATTTATTTTCTTTTTAGCTGTTTTGAAAGTAGCTGTTATTATTCTGGGTCCAACAGCTTCCCATTCAATGAGTGCTTTCTGTGCTTCTTTAGATAACATAAGAGCTACCCCTTCACTGTGGTGTGAACTTTCGTCTTCATGTCCCGAGGACAGCACCAATTCACCTGTGATGAGTTTCTTCTTGTCTACTCCCTTCCACTTTGTTTCACACATTCCCAGAACCTCGATTTTGTATTCCCTCATTTCTGCTGCTACTTGTGCCCAGCGCAAAGGAAAATGATTAATTTAATTTACAACAACGACTGACTTAATTAGGGCAAAGGTCACAGCTGGCCAACATACAAGCTTACAATGGTTCTGAGGAAAGATGTGAAAGGATAAATCCAGCAAGAACAGATGTGAAATAATCAGCATTTGACCAAGCTAAGTGGTATGTAGACTGACCTCTCCAGGGGCTGTATCGGCACATGAACCAGTCTAACATTGTAAGGTTCTTCTAATTCAGGTTCGTAGGTGGCATATCCGAGATATGGAGAGTTGAAAAGTGGATACCCGCTCCAGTTGACATGGATATAGTGTTTGCCTGAAATAACAGTAAGCCATGTGTTCATTTATTTTTACTATTTAAGACCAAAAAAAAAAAAAAAAGAAAAAGAACTCATATGCTTTCCACTTTTAACAACATTTTCTTTATACTTCTTATTTCTTTATCTTTCCACTCATGCCATTAAGCATCCATGGCTTTCTTGGGAATTTTATCTTCCTAGTATGATGGATGGACTATGCTTTGTTTGTTTACTTGGTCTAGCATCAGGCACATCAATCTATCTTTTACCTCACCTTTCTTATGCTTTACTTTCTATTTATTTAGCGCACAGAATGTGTATTTGTTTTTGTAGGGCTAGCACAAGGGTCTGAGACATCCCACGTAAACTTTTAATTTTCGTCTCTCCCCCTCCCAGAGTCTCACTTGTGCGAGTGGGGAAATGTTTCCAAAATTGTTCATGGTCATCTCTGATGTTGTTGAGAAGAATTAAGATTAATTGATACCTCACTTTCTAGTGTAAATAAAAAAGGTAAAGGTAAAGGATTGTCACTGAACGTCTGAACATGCTCTGTGTGATCTCTCACACCTTCAGCCCTCCGGCAGTATCACCTCTTTTTCTTCATTTTCCTCACTGATCATTATATTATTTGGCATATTTTACGCCCTACATTCTTTCTGTGACCACTCCCAGACTGTTTATGTTATGCCAGGGTACGTGTGATAATTCCACGTTTATTGAACTGGTCAGCAAGTGATATTCTTATCATGAAAAGCCGGCTCGCCACCGTTTGACTTAAAAAGTAAACCCGCCTTTATAAATACAAATTCTGAAAACTTAAGGGACCAGGACTTTAAATATCAGGACTGGATATCTAAGGAATTGGATCACCTGTTATAAAAGAAACTTTCCCAGACCAAGTGTTTCGCAGATTCACCCGTCAATTAGAGGGATTCAAACTTTACACACCAAGTGATTCGAGAGAATATAATCTAAATTGCTCGTGTCCATTCTAACCTGTGCGAGGAGATTGTGTATTCCCAAAACTTTGGGGTAAGTGTAACAATTATTTTACAAATGTGAATGTGACCTGTTTCTTGCTAAGTGGTTATATATATGAGGTTGGCAACCTCAACATATGACACTAGTATATTCGTAAACCACAACGGCAAACGCTGGTGATTGTCTCTGGCTAGTCATGCAGAAAACCGACAGCAGAGGTGACCCTAGACTCCGAATGGAGCAGTGATGACAGATGATTACATCACATGTGCCTAAAGTGTATAATATTTTGTGAGATATATGCACTTTATTAATTGTAACTCAGGCAACTCATTATTCGCGCCATCCAGACACATTTTCCCAGTTTAATACCCAGAAGAATATTGGTGATTTTTAATCACCTTCCCTGAGCTACACTGTGTACTCGGGAATTTAGTTCTTCTGAGAGGTTAACATTGGTGGGTGGACAGCGAGAATGCGCCTGTTAATTGGCAGCCCACAAATGCACTTAGCAGAGGCATTTGTTTTGTCTAAAAAGTTTGTGGAATGAAGCTAGTTGTGAGTGAAAAGCAGGGAATCCACACCAACAGCCTAAATCGGACAAGTTGTGTGAAGAAGTGCCCTCATCACCAAGAAGTGATGAAAACCACAGCTGCAGGACCCCCTTATATCAGTTAAGTGCTTATAAAAAGGCACCAGCAACCGGATTTAATTTTCGGAACTATATCCTCACCCTAAATCTTAGTGAAGAGAAAATTTGATTCCAATATAAAATTTCACCAATCTTACCATATTTATTTTAATCTGTTAAAGACTAATTCACCATTAAATTTGTTACGTTATTTTAAAACTAAACAAACATTGTTGATTCAGTTAATACATGTATGAAAACAAACTTATGAGCATTACTATTTAATATATAAATATATATAGACATATATTTGCCTCTAAACAGAGCCATACCATTATAAGAGGAAATTCGCTGAATTAACTCAGCTGGGGGCTTGAACGGGCTAAAAACCATTGCTTAAATCCTTCACAAAAGGCAACAGACAGATATAAGTTAACAAATGTTCAGCGCTAAGCAGCACTGTTTTTGACTTCTGAATTATCTTGTGAAGGCTCCCGTAAGGTAGAAGCGTCATTACTCTTCTATCTACATCTCTGCCAAGAGTAAACTTGTGCAAAGGTAGACACCTTTGACGACCCATTTAGATACTCTTGAGTTTTGGCCACTGTTGAACTACTACTGCAAAGCAGAGGAGGCAATCCGTGACAAGGATCCCATTACATGCCCATTGAGGCATATTGGGAATGTGATGTTCGGCCCATATTTTTTTTTGACCATCGGCACACTAGAGGTGATGTGGTCAACATCATGCTGGCTGCCTTTAACCTTCCCAGAGTTGCTTTTTTAGTGTAAATACGGGAATGAAAACGATACAGATGAACTTAAATTTAATTAATACATCTGATCAACCGTCATTTTTTGCATCACTGATCAGCTGCCCAGGATCTCCAATGCTCTTGTCTTTGTGCTGTAGATTCATTACTTCTATTACTATACATGGTGAGGCCCCAGTCTCCTTCACCATGGCAGGCCCTATCTTTTTTACATCTCATACACCTCTAGTGTCGGCGTCTGTGGCCTAATGGATATGAACGCAGTTTCATAATCCAGATATACCAGGTTCGAAACCTGCTGCAGGCGGTTTGGTAGCAGATCGCTTTGTGTGGAATTTTAACAATGGTATAAACGCCGTACCGTTCAGAAAGCAATGGCAAACTACTGAATGAAAAACTTGCCTAGAAAAATCACAAACAGCCAATAAAAGCTGGGGTTGATTGCCACGTCCTGTAAAGGATAAGCAACTAACAACACATCTAGTGTGCCACACTTTGCTGTTTCACTTCATGGACTGCTGATCTTTTCAGATTCCTCCAACTTACTCACCATCTGTCTTTGTGTACAATGGATGAGCATTCCTATAAGTAGGATTTCTCCTACTTCTTTCGCAAAGTTTAGCCAATCTGCCACCAAAGTTGTTGTTCGTGATATGGTCACCATCGTAGACAAGCAGTATTAGTGGAGCCATACATATGCTAGATAAAGACAGTTGAACCAAAAAGAATATAGCTGTCACTCTCCATGTCACTATGTTTAACCTACATTCCCCACAATTAATAAAAAAAGTATGTAAAAAAAAAATACTTATCAAAATTCTGGCTTCAGAGAATCACTTTACGGCCTTTAACAGCTAAAACTGCTTGATCATTTCTGCCTGATCTAAGACCTAGACAATAGTATGTTTGATTAGAATACTACCAGTCCTTCCAGCCAATCATTGCATCATTCTTCTTCTTTGATCCTTAGCTGCTGACTGTCAAAGCAGTCAGTTGCCATCACGCCTGGATGCGTCTTGTAGGGCAGCAACAAACTGCTTCCATGTTGCTTGGTCGGCAACCATCCTTCATGCAGTGCCCCAGCTCTGGTTCATTCTTTTAATCTCGACCTCCACAGTTCTCCGCCAAGTTGTTATTGGTCGGCCTCTTTTTTTGCTTTCCTTCAGGGTTCCATAGCATAATGGCATCATTATAAAAACATTACTTTTGTGAATTTTAATTTGAAAAAGCTCTCTTCTGTAAACAAAAGCAACAGGTGCAGCTAAAACTAGCAAAAATAGTCCATGTTTTGAAGATTTCACCAGGGTCAGCTAGAAACTCGCACAGTTACAAAAAAAAAAAAAACATGTACCTTCTTCTCTTGGTGTGAATACCACTGTATGTTTCCCATCATTCCTTGCATCAACTGTCACCGGGATTTTACCATTTGGTCCCTGCACCTCCGCAGTTAGTTCCCCTGGTTCAAGGTATGAAGGCAAAGTTTTAATGAATGTAAATGCTATTCATTCATGATTTAAAAGGTTTAATATGGCTGGTGGTAAAACAATGACTAAATGATAGATTGAATTAGGAAAACAAAATTAATTTAAAAAAACTTAAAAGACAAAAACAAAGGTAAAGGTAATCCCATGGTAGATACTGATGTAGGCAAACAAAGTGTTAGAGGTTTCACCATACTAGATCCAGCTTTTTTATGAGGTGCGATAAATAGTTCCCTTACTCACTGCCTTGCCTTCCCTAACTCACAAGCAGAGTCAGATAGACTACAGCATGATGCTACCAGATTTCGATCCCAGAACCTGGTACATGTGCCGTGAGAGGAAAGAACTCTGACTGCTTAGCCAATGAAAAACTATGCATATAAATATTTATACCACAGAAGATGAAACTGAATAATTCAAATACCTGAAGAATGTACAGAAGGAAAGGCAAGAAAAAGTGCAGGAAAGGTGAACAGAAATGCGGGACCCAAAGATGCAGCAACAGAGAATGCAGTCAGCGACCCATAGCTTGACTGCTTGCGTCAGGGTCAGCGAACCAGAGCTGACCAAGACCCTACTCCACCTCCACGTGGTGGTCCTGGAAACAGGCTGCATCACTGCAGTCTGGCTGAGAGAGTAGGGATCGAAAAGGGAAGGCAAACCCGCTCCTAAAAAATGCTATGCTGAAGTCAGATGTGTCGGCTGAAAGGCGCAGAGATCACATCTCCGGCATAAACAGACACAACGCAAACAACGTCCTTTTCAGGACGAACAAGGAAGAAGAAGAAGAAGAACAGAAATGTGAAGACTTCTGACAAAAAAGGTTATTGTTATTGTTGTTCAGAATCTACATCATTACACTCCGGGCAAACCCACAGGTGCTCAGTCTCCCTCAGCCAATGTCAAGAGTGTGAATGCTAATTGTTCCTGTTGCGCGCTGGTTGACAAAAAAGGTAACATGCAGGAATGTCTAATTTAGACAAACACACAAGAAAACATTCCATTTTGATTTCAAATTTCAACTTTGAGATTATTGTTTCTTAGTCAAATTAAAGATTCTCTCCTATCAAACAGTACAGATGACATATGAACATACATCAAACAGCATAGGTGACACATGAACATACATCAAACAGCATAGGTGACATATGAACATAATCAAACAGCACAGATTACATATGAACATACATTAAACAGTATAGGTGACATAAAAATACATCAAATAGTATAGATAACATATGAACATACATTAAACAGTATAGATGGCATAAGAACATACATCAAACTGTATAGATGACATATGAACATACATCAAATAGTATAAATGACATATGAACATACATTAAACAGTATAGATGGCATAAGAACATACATCAAACTGTATAGATGACTTATGAACATACATCAAATAGTATAGATGACATATGAACATACATCAAACAGTATAGATGACATATGAACATACATCAAACAGTATAGATGCCATATAAACATACATCAACCAGTACAGATGGCATATGAACACACATCAAGCAGTACAGATGATATATGAACATACATCACATAGTATAGATGACATATGAACATACTTCAAACAGTGTAGATGATATATGAACATATTTCAAACAGTACAGATGACATATTAACATACATCAAACAGTATAGATGACATATGAATGTACATCAAATAGTAAATTATGACATATGAGCATACATCAAATAGTATATATGGCATATGAACATACATCAAAAAGTATAGATGACATATGAACATATATCCAACAGTACAGATGATATCTGAACATACATCAAACAGTAAAGATGACATATGAACATACTTAAAACAGTATAGATGACATCTGAACATACGTCAAACATTATAGATGAGATATGAACATACATCAAACAGTATAGAAGACACGTGAACGTACATCAAACAGTATAGATGACATGTGAATGTACATCAAACAGTATAGATGACATGTGAACATACATCAAACAGTATAGATGACATGTGAATGTACGAGGCGTGTTCAAATGAAACCCGACCGTGCTGCGCCAAGTGGACATTCGTAGGAGGAGCATGTTGACGTCACATCTGACGTAATAAGCACATACGCATGTACAAGTGTGTAAGTGTTCATTCTCCTAGTATTCATTGGTTGTGCTGCAGACCGTTAAAATAATGGCCGGTGTGATAAGGAATCCGTCCAAAAAATTCAAGTCACAGATTTCCGCCGGTACGGTTATGCTGGCCGTATTTTTTTGACCATGAAGGGCTTCTATTGGTAGACTTTAAAGAGCCTGGCGTGAACATCAATGCCATCCGCTACAAAGACACACTAGACAACCTGCATACAGCCATCAAGAATAAACGACCCGGCATGCTTTCGCGTGGTGTGATTCTGTTGCACGACAATGCTCGTCCACATGTTGCGAACATTGTGCAGGTAGCGTTAGCAAGGAAAAGGTGGGAAGTTCTGCCACACCCAGCCTGCAGCCCCGATCTGTCACCATCTGACTTTCATTTGTTCGGACCCTTAAAAAATCTCTAAAGGGACAACGATTCTACTCCGGTGCAGACGTCAGGGCCTCGGTGACCAAATGGTTCAATAAGCAACCAACGTCATTTTTCTCGGACGGCATCCGCCGTCTACCCAAGCAGTGGGATGCGTGTCTGAATGCCTATGGTGACTATTTCTAAAGGACCCCAGAGAGTACTTGCTTCATAACAATTGCTGTATTTAATTCTACTACTCCTGCTGATGTACCTTACATATATTTGTTATAAACACTGGGACGGGTTTCATTTGAACACACCTCGTATATCAAACAGTATAGATGACGTAAATGTACATCAAACAGTGTCGATGACATATGAAGGTACATCATAGATAACTTATGAACATACATCAAACCGCATAGATGACATACAAAAATACTGTAAACAGTATAGATGACATTTGTTGGATGATATAATTTATTTATGACAAATGGTCAGATGCTATAGTTTGTAAATGACAGATGGTATAGGTGACTGGAGAAAGAATTTGATTACATATATCAAATGGTATAGACTATATATGTAATATAAGGTATGGATGACACATGTCAAATGGTATATATTACATGTCAGATTATACAGACTGCCTATGTCAAATGGCATTTAATCATCATCAGGTGCCATCTTTACATCAAAGGTTGACTGCATTGGGTGCCCAACGTCTCCTGTCTCTTGTCTTGATGGTGCACTCTCATAGAATCTTCCCTGTCCATCTCTTGATGTTATCTTCCCACTTATAACGCTGTCTTCCTCTTGCATGTTTGCCTTCAACTCTTCCTTCTGTTATTGTCTAGGCTAAAGTGTTATGTCTTTTTACATGGCCCAAAATATTTTAGCTGTCTAATTTTGATCTCCTTCATTAATTCTTTTTTCATTCTTAGCTTTTCTATAACCTCTTTATTTCTTTTCTTCTCTTTCCATGCGCATCAGATTCACAGAGTGGTTAGAGCGCTGGTCTCTTACGACAAAGGTGCCAGGTTCAACTCACAGTATTGATACGCTTCAGTCAACCCAGCTATACCTGACTTTGTACTTGAGTTAAGGATGGAAAAGGCAGCGAGGACGGGAACTGGTCACCCCACCTCTTGATGCTGGACCTAGTAAAGTGAAGTCTCTAACACTTCACTCCCCTACAGCAGTATCTGCTATGGGGCTACCTTTTACCTTTCTCTTTCTATGAGACGTGCCCCACTATTCTTTACATCCACATCTCAAAGGCCTCGATTCTTTCTTGTAACTGCTTGTTCATGTTTTACATATAAATGACATTTATTTTTTTTAAAAATACATTAGATATGCAGCACAGCAGCTAGGACTGAATAAACTTACAACAGATGTAATAAAACAATGAGCTTATTATTGTTAAGGCCCTCCCCCTCCCTCATAATCCATATGGTCTTTGGGGAGGCACAGAAAGAATATGACTACTGCTCCATCAGGCACACCATATAACGCTGTGAGTGCAGCTGGCATCCTCATCATGTCAAATAAGCTGCTAAAAGAAACCACTCCTGCAAGGACATGGGCTCTGACAAAGGCTCCCTCAAGAGGGTCATCTGCTGTAGTGGTTCAATGGTGCAAATGGAGCAAAAAAGGAAGTGATGATGATGATAATGGCAAGACAGACGGGGGCGACATAAAGAAGACAAAACTGAAATGGACTTGTCAGCATGCCTGTTAGTCTTCTGATTCTTCTTAGGTAATTGGCTGCTGACCGATAAAGCGTGCCGTGGCCATCACGCCTCGTGGCATCTTGTAGAGCTGCAACAAACTCTCTTCACTTTGCTTGGTCCATGGCCAGCGTTCATTCTTCTTCTTCTTCTTGTATCTTTAGCCCCTGACTGACAAAGCAGTTAGAGGCCATCACGCCTAGTGACATCTTGTAGGGCATCAACAAACTGTTACCATTTAGCTCGCTCGGTGGCCATCCTTCATATTGTGCCACAACTCTAGTTCACACTTTTTATCTCAGCTTCCAACAGCATAGCAGTTTTGGAGATGGTGCCTGATCTTTTCTGTGGACATGACCAGACCAGTTTCAGAGACTACCGGTTATGTTGGTGTGCATGTCTTCTGGTTACTCAGAATAAGAAATTCTTGGTTGGTGATGGCATCAGGCCCAAAAAAGTACGAGAATTTTCCTTTGGCAGGTGGTAAAGAAAGATGAAAATTTCAAATTTTTTTATCTGTTGCTCTTCAGCATTTCTATACTCAGGAGGATAAAGTAAAGGATCCTATTACACGCCCATTGAGGCATATTGGGAATATGGTGTTAGGCCCATATTTTCTTGACCATACGGCACACTAGGGGTGATGTAGTCAGCATCACACCGGCCGCCTTAACCTTCCCAGAGTTGCTCTGGTACCCAATTCATGAGGCTGGGTTGACCCTGGAGCCGTTTTCAGTCTAAAACATCCCACCTCCACTGGGGATCAAACCATGGACCACCTAGCTATTTCTGTTCTCAACTCTCACATATTCTTAATCTGGTGTTTGTACTGTACTGGGAAGATTTTCATGTGTTAATTATTTTGGTAAAGATTATTCTGGCTAATAAATTCCGCAAAAATACACAAAAACAAGTCATCCTATTTGTTTACCTGGTCCAGCATCAGACACGTCGAATGGTAGATGCTTCTCCTTGCTGACCCCGAGAGGGACAATGCCTCTCTCATCCAGAAGAGGTCTCCATCCACCAGATATTCTGACATTTACTGGGTCAACAATCAGTGGCCTGTAAGGACTGCCTGTTGAGTTAGACATACTGATTAATATTTAGCCAATGGCAGGCAGTTTTTAGATATCACAGATAACTCAGGCATTTTGTAAGAGGCGGATAAAGTGAGTTCAGAATGGGCTAACAACATTATGTGAAACAACCTGCTAGAAAAACCACAACTACAAAAGCACATCATGAGCTTTTATTCAGACTTTCTGCAAGCAGCTCAGACTTTCTGCAAGCAGCTCAGACTTTCTGCAAGCAGCTCAGACATTCTGCAAGCAGCTCAGACTTTCTGCAAGCAGCTAAGCTACAGCGGTGGCCCCTTCTCTGTCAAAAGTAGAAAAAAAAGATAGAAAAAGACATGTTCTCCGTGTCTTTTTTGTGGAGACAGGGAGAGAACAGAGTTACTGTTCCCTCTAGAAAGAGAGACAACTGAGATGAAACTCTGCATGCAGCTGGCAACCTCAACATGCAAAAGAAGTTGCTATAGAAACCATTGTTGCAAGAGCACATAAATACTTGAGTGCAGACTTCCTGTTAGTGGACCAGCTGTTGTGGTTACTTCATGCTGTATTAGCAGCAAACGGCAAAATGATTGAATGAGTGAGCAAGTGGGTGAATGAGTGAGTGGATTAATGAGTATGTGAGTGAATGAAAGAAGAAATGAGTGAATGAATGAGTGAGTGAATGAATGAGTAAGTGGGTGAATGAATGAGTGAGTGAATGAATGAGTAAGTGAGTGAATGAATGAGTAAGTGAGTGAATGAATAAGTGAGTGAGTAAATGAGTGAATGAGTATGTGAGTGAATGAAAGAAGAAATGAGTGAGTGAGTGAATGAGTAAGTGAGTAAATGAATGAGTAAGTGAGTGAATGAATGAGTAAGTGAGTGAATGAATGAGTAAGTGAGTGAGTAAATGAGTGAATGAGTGAATGAGTAAGTGAGTGAATGAATGAGTAAGTGAGTGAATGAGTGAGTGAATGAATGAGTAAGTGAGTGAATGAGTGAGTGAATGAATGAGTAAGTGAGTGAATGACTAAGTGAGTGAATGAATAAGTGAGTGAATGAATGAGTGAGTGAGTGAATGAATGAGTGAGTGAATGAATGAGTAAGTGAGTGAATGAATGAGTAAGTGAGTGAATGAATGACTAAGTGAGTGAATGAATGAGTAAGTGAGTGAATGAATGAGTAAGTGAGTGAATGAATGAGTAAGTGAGTAAATGAATGAGTAAGTGAGTGAATGAATGAGTAAGTGAGTGAATGAATAAGTGAGTGAGTAAATGAGTGAATGAGTAAATGAGTGAATGAATGAGTGAGTGAATGAGTGAGTGAGTGAATGAGTGAGTGAGTGAATGAGTAAGTGAGTGAATGAATGAGTGAATGAATGAGTGAATAAGCAAGTGAATGAATCAGTGAGTGAATGAATGAAGGAATGAGTGAGTGTATGAATGAATGAGTGATTAAATGAATGAGTGAATGAATGAAGGAATGAGTGAGTGTATGAATGAATGAGTGATTAAATGAATGAGTGAATGAACAAAGGAATGAGTGAATGAATGAATAAATGAATGAGTGAAGGAATTAATAAATGACTGAGTGAATGACTGAATAAGTGAATGAAAAAATGAATGAGTGAAGGAATTAATAAATGACTGAGTGAATGACTGAATAGGTGAATGAAAAAATGAATGAGTGAAGGAATTAATAAATGACTGAGTGAATGACTGAATAAGTGAATGAAAAAATGAATGAGTGAAGGAATTAATAAATGACTGAGTGAATGACTGAATAAGTGAATGAAAAAATGAATGAGTGAATGACTGAATATGTGAATGAATAAATGAATGAGTGAATGAATTAATAAATGACTGAGTGAATGACTGAATAAGTGAATGAATAAATGACTGAGTGAATGACTGAATATGTGAATGAATAAATGAATGAGTGAATGAATTAATAAGTGAATGAGTGAATAAAAGAATGAATGAATGAATATGTGAATGAATGAATGAATTTCACCCAGTTCTATAGTAATCTTTTCTTCCAAGTTCCAATAATAAAATACTTACAATGCTTGTACAATGACTACAACAGTTTAGAAAAGACCACTATTCAGAACAAAATTACTCAAACATTTGTCACAGTTCCACAGCAGCAGTATTTTTGGAGGTATAAAGCAGGGGTTCCCAACCTGGGGTATGCCAATGATCCCCTTGTAGGGTAGGGGACCATCCTTCTTGTGTCGCTGCACACACGCCAATTAGTGGGTCTGGTGTGACCTCCACCAGCTGCGCCCGTTAAGTTGGGGAAGCTCTCTGGGGTTGTAAGAAGGTCCTACACGACACCCCCAAATTGCCACAAGGGTTAAAAGAGTGAATAACTCAAAACCCTAGGGATCTGAAACAACAACCTGGGGTATGCTGACCAACCCCCCCCCCCCCCCCCCCCCTTGGGGGGGGGGGGGGGGGGGGGGGGGGGGGGGGGGGGTGTCTCATCATGTTAAACAAAAAAAGTGACTGCTTGGTGCAGGTTTCCTGCAAGGTGCCTAGCTCCAGTGGTGGCTTCATGCTCCATAAGGAACGCAAAGAAAAACTATGATAAGCATTGTAAACTCTAGAATTTATTTCTTCTTATACAGAATAGGGGATACAGGTAGGTTAACTAAAAGCCAACGGGGTACCAGGGCTGAAAAGGTCTGGAACCTCTAATGTGAAAGCTATGTGTACTGTTCAAATCCTAAAGATTAAAACTGCACACTAAAGGTCTGGAAAGCTACAGCACTGTAGATCCAGAGAAAAAAAAATCATTCTCTGCTCAAAAGAGCCCTGACATTTACTGAATTATCATATCTACAACTTACTGATCACGCTAACATACCATGAGCTGTAGATATTATAAATTTTATGCAGGGGTTTCCTGAGACCTGAAAATGATTTCAAGGGCTCCTGCAGGATAAAAAAAAGGTTGAGAAAGGCTGGTCTAACCACACAGCAAATTACTCACTGTTAGTGAGAACACAGTGGTAAGTAGATGATGTAGTCTCCATGTAGCATGAAATCATGTGACTTCTTACAATAGCTCACATACACCAGTATTAAAAATCAGAAGAAACAAAAATAGATAGTAAATTAAATTTTTTTTTAAATATGACCTAGCAGTCAAAGCTGGAGTCTAAAGTTAGATGTTCTTAGTTCTAATCTAATTTAGATCAAATTTTAAAATGGTTGGCATAATTTGTACCGAAGTCCTAACTACGAAAGGTGATCAAAATTATTCCTATAGTCTTGAAGTAGTTTTATGTAACAGACAGACAGACAAAGTAAAATCGGTTGCACGTTTTGCAATTGAAATTACTTACTTACTTAGTCGTTCCCCTTCTACCGTGAGGTGTAGAGGTTTGGAAGAGAGAGCGCCAGACTATTCTATCGGCTGTCTTCCTCCTGGCCTGGTTCCATTCTAGTCCTCAGTCCTTCAAAGATTGTCTAATGTTGTCCTCCCAGCGGACTCTGGGTCATCCTGGAGGTCTGGCTCTTAGTTTCCCATGCTTGTCGTGGTAGCCAATCTTCTCCCATTCTGCAGACATGGCCAAACCATCTTAGTTGGGGCAATTGAAATTACAAATGTTCTAAAAAAAGGCGATTTGAATGACACACACAAAATGGATTCTCCCCCATGCTTTAACCCTTTCTCTACAACCAAAAAATAAAAAAATTCTCACATCAGCCTATCTGACATTATACCTTCAATGTCCCTTCCATCCACTCTGATGTGGACAGTGTGGGGGCCCCTCTCTGAAGGGCAGTACGTGGACTTGATGGTATTGTTCTGCTGGGGTTCTAACTGGACGTTAACTGATTTTGAGGGCCCTGTAAATGGCGATAGAAAAAGCTGTCTTTAGATAAAGCTGTATATATATGGAATAATCTTCATATGGCGACAGAAAAAGCTGTCTTTAGAGAAAGCTGTTTATATGGAATAATCATCATTCTTTTCCTCTCCTTTTTTCTGCTCCTTATGGAGCATGGAGCCACCATTGCAGCTGGTCCATTTGCAGAAAGCCTGTACCAAAACATTAAGTGTTCTTGCAGCTGTAGTTTGTGTAGCAATGCATCTTACATGTTGAAGCTGCCAGCTTCAGGCACAACCTTACATTAGTCAGCTGTGGTTTGTGTAGCAATGCATCTTACATGTTGAAGCTGCCAGCTTTAGGCACAACCTTACATTAGTCAGCTGTGGTTTGTGTAGCAATGCATCTTACATGTTGAAGCTGCCAGCTTTAGGCACAACCTTACATTAGTCAGCTGTGGTTTGTGTAGCAATGTGTCTTACATGTTGAAGCTGCCAGCTTTAGGCACAACCTTACATTAGTCAGCTGTGGTTTGTGTAGCAATGCGTCTTACATGTTGAAGCTGCCAGCTTTAGGTACAACCTTACATTAGTCAGCTGTGGTTTGTGTAGCAATGCGTCTTACATGTTGAAGCTGCCAGCTTTAGGTACAACCTTACATTAGTCAGCTGTGGTTTGTGTAGCAATGCGTCTTACATGTTGAAGCTGCCAGCTTTAGGCACAACCTTACATTAGTCAGCTGTGGTTTGTGTAGCAATGCATCTTACATGTTGAAGCTGCCAGCTTTAGGCACAACCTTACATTAGTCAGCTGTGGTTTGTGTAGCAATGCATCTTACATGTTGAAGCTGCCAGCTTTAGGCACAACCTTACATTAGTCAGCTGTGGTTTGTGTAGCAATGCGTCTTACATGTTGAAGCTGCCAGCTTTAGGTACAACCTTACATTAGTCAGCTGTGGTTTGTGTAGCAATGCGTCTTACATGTTGAAGCTGCCAGCTTTAGGTACAACCTTACATTAGTCAGCTGAAAGAGCAGTGGTTTTAGTCTTTTTTTGTCTCCTGAGGAACATCATGGAATTATGTAGTATATAAGAAATGATGGTGTTGAAGTCAATTGTGTTTTCAGTTTCTGTTGCCTCATTCATAACACACAAAAACATAAAGGTAAAGGTAGTCCTATAGCAAATACTGCCATAGGGGAATGAAGTGTTAGAGATTTCACTAAACTAGGTCTCAGTTTTATGAGGTAGATCGTTAACCTAATAAGGAAGACCTATGAAGACATGACATGCAGAGTTCTTTATGAAGGACAACTTACAGAACAGTTTAGGATTAGAATGGGAGTGAGACAGGGATGCCTTTTGTCTCCATTTCTTTTCTTATTAGCAATAGATTGGGTTATGAGAACATAGACATCACACAACAGAAATGGAATCCAGTGGAATCTGACTAAACAGCTTGATGATCTGGATTTAGCAGATGACCTGGCTCTTCTGTCCCATAACCCTAATCAGATGCAAGAGAAAATAAAAATTCTCGATGAGAGGGCACAACAAGTGGGCCTGAAAATACACAGGGAAAAGACAAAGATTATGAGAGTAAATGCAAGAAATGCCAGAGAAGGCCACTCTCCAAACCTCCGATGTCTTGCGGGCAGTGTTAGGATGTGCAAGAACATGGACAGGAAGACTCCACAACTTCCCCACTGAAGACACGCCCACGGCGACCGTTGCCTCAACTGGCTGTGTGTGGTGTACCCGGAAACGGGACCTCCCAGTACTGAGACACAGTTAAGTCCCCGATGTCATTTATCGGTCCAGAGTTGAGAGAGATGGCTGAGCATCACAATCCCCCCTGTGTTGCAGCATGATGAGAACCCAGAATTGCACACTGAGCTTGGGGGGAATCACTTGGGCACCAGACTTAATACTGGCTCTTGACTGAATGGCCGCATGCAGGAGATTTCTACAATGGGGGGTTGGCAGGTGGTGGGTATCTGGAAGTGGCTCTGTGCAGGACGTGAGGATTCCTTGGGTGAGCCCAGAACCAGAGCACAGCATTGTGCAAGCTCTGCATAAAGCCCCCTGGATGACGGGGAATGCACAGTGTGACCCCACCTGTCCCCAACTGCTAAAACTTAGAACCAAAGTGGGGTCCAGCGTGCCAGGAGGATAAAATGCATTGGGAAACATATGGAGAATAAAGAAATCAAAAGTTCTCTATGATGGCAGAAAGACAGGGCTATTTTGAAGATAATGCAACCGAAAATACGAGCTCGGACGCCGCCTCGGTAAACAAGGTCCGCGCAGAGCAGTGACACCCCCAGGCTGCTTGCGAATAGTCTACTACTGGGAACATAAACAGATTAGGGATGAGCCCAAAAGGTGCTAAAGTCAAAATACTGGGCCAGAAAGGGCGCAACGGAAACCACAAATCACGCAACTCGCTTTTTTTTTTCTATGGGAGCGTCAAATAAATCTCGTTGGTGCTCCCCTAGAACAGGAAGGCAGTGCCGGCTCTGGCCTATGACAAGCCCACCCTCAGCTACTGGAGGACCCTCTAGACCGTCTTGTGGAGTCAGCAGACGGCGGAGGAGAACTACTGACCAAAACAAAACAGAAAAAGAGAAACCCAGAGTGCCACTTGAGTTGCAGAATGCAGAGGGAGTGAACAGCAAGCAGGCTAGATAAAGCAAAAAGACAGAGCTGGAAAACATCTTGTATGAGAAGCAAGTCAGTGTTTGCTGTATCCAAGAGACTCACTTGAAAGCAGATCAAACCTTTAAAATAAGGGGGTCAATCTTAGAATCCACAGGGAAAGATAGACGAAAAGAGGAGTACTTACTCTTGTAAGGAATAACATTCCTGCACACGAAAGGAAAACCTTCATGGATGGAGCAGAATATCAGCTGTTGCAGATAAAGGTAGACAAGATGGAAATAGAACTCCTGAACTATTACTGTCCGAACAACAAACCCCTGAGTCCTAGCCCTATAAAGGTACCAGACACCAACTTTATAGCAGTGGGAGACTTTGATAACCACTCCCGGCGCTGGGGCATTAACCATCTGGATCACAGAGGGAAAGGTTGAAACTTGGCATGATCACTCCCTAATCCTTCAATTGGCCTATTCTCAGAGGATGGCACACAACTTGGCCTTCTCCACACCAGATATAGCTGGATCTAAAAGGTAGGAGATTGATTGATCCAGACAAACTCTCAGTACATTTAATGAATTTCACTGGGTTTTTATAGAAACTTCCTTTTTTTTTACAACTCATGGTGTTGCCACTCATACAGTTCAGCTTTCTCTCTTTATGTGCTTCTCTATGGTGTGGAATGCTGGAGAATAAAAGGAAGAAATGTTGAAATTGTCCTTTTTCCACACAATCTGTCTAAGGAAAATTCTCAGAATCTTTTGGCCGAATACCATCACCAACCAAGAACAACTTTCTCAGAGCAACCAAGAGGACATGCACACAGTCATAGCTGGCCGATGCTGGAGTTGAGTTGGCCGCATCCTCAGAAGAGACCCTGATGCCATCACAAGAACAGCTATGCTATGGACTCCTGAAGGAAAGCGAAAGAGAGGCAGACCAAAAACAACTTGGCGGAGAACTGTGGAGGTCGAGATGCAAAGAATGAACCGGAGCTGGGGCACTGCATGAAGGATGACCGCCGACCAAGTGAAGTGGAAGAAGTTGTTGTTGCCCTACAAGATGCCACCAGGCGTGATGGCCACTGACTGCTTTGACAATCAGCGGCTAAGGATCAAAGAAGAAGAAGACCTTTCATTCACCAAACTATTTATCAAAGTCTTACGGTAATCCTCCTCATCTTCTTGTTACCCCTTTTAAAAGAGAAAAAAAACATTCTCTCATTTTTTCTTTGTTCTCACACACACATATCCAGATTCTATGTTCATCATCATCATCAAGTAACATGCCTAGTGGCGTAGGAGATCATGTCACTCCAAAACTTCCTGTCTCCAGTACAATTTATCAATTCTCTTGTTGACCTCCTTCCATGCCACGATGGCAAACTGTCCATCATTTGCTCTCTTTGTCTTCCCTCTATCTTTTTTTCCTTCAATCTTACCTGTTGTTACGATATATTCCAGCTTTCCTCTTGTCATAACATGCCCAAAAAAAGTTGATTGTTTCTTTTTAACTTGTGAAATAAGTTTCCTTTGTGCATTGACCGCTTTCAGGACATCCTCATTACTCTTTTTGGCTGTCAGTGGTATTTTTAAACATTCTTCTGTAAAACCACATCTCTGTGGCCTCAAGTACTTTCCCTACTTGTTTACTAACTGTCCATGACTCACTCCCATACGTCAGGAATGGTTCAATATAACACTGAAGAACTCTGTTCCTTTCTTTCATTGGTAAAGAACAGTTGCATAAAATACAAAACATCTATGTTACAAAGAAAAAATAACTATATCTATCAATTACCATTCACAGCTACAGTTACTTGTCCTGGGAATCCCCTAGGGTCAACAACAAAGCTAGTGGGTTTTCCCAGAACACCTCGATACAGCCCATCACCTTTAGCTGTTGGTTTCTCTAACTCAGCTATTTCCTGAATAAATGGTGACCCTGAAAGACACAAAACTCAAATAAATATAGGCTACGCTCCAATGATATTTCCAATAATCTTGAAGTTTTCAATACAACCATGAATTAACACATCAATGATATCTCCAACAATCTTGAAGTTTTATAAACAACCATGAATTAACATCAATGATATCTCCAAAAATCTAGAAGTTTTCTATACAACCATGAATTAACACATCAGTGATATCTCCAACAATCTAGAAGTTTTCTTCTTGTTCTTTTAAAAAGAGAAAAAAATCATCTCATTTTTTCCGTTCTAACACCATATCATGGGTCGTAGGGGTGCCATGGGTAGGAGAAGTCATCCAAAACTTCCTGTCTCCAGTACAATTTATCAATTCTCTTGTTGACCTCCTTCCATGACAGGGTCAAACTGTCCATTTGCTCTCTTTGCTCTCTATCTTTTTTTCCTCAATCTTACCTGTTGCAATTCCAGCTTTCCTCTTGTACAAGTGTGTTTCTTTTTAACTTGTGAAAAAAACCTTTCACGGGACATGCCCATTCTTTGATGTTATCAGCCCAACATTTTTTTAAAACCAATGCCTGGCTCTACTCTCCGTTTACCTTTCGACTAACTGTTCCCTGACTCACTCCCATAAGGATCGTTTTCAATATAAACTGAAGGAGTCATGACGTTCCTTTACATGTAAAACCAGGCATAAAATAGCTTTCGACGTTTCACTGTTGACAAAAAGTGTTCTATATGGTGGCCATTGCATAGGTACAATTATCTCCAACAATCTAGAAGTTCAACAACAAACCATGAAATTATACACATCAATGATTCTCCAACTGTTGGTTTCTCTAACTCAGCTATTTCCTGAATAAATGGTGACATGTGAAAGACACAAAACTCAAATAAATATAGGCTAACGCTCCAATGATTTCAAATTATCTTGAAGTTTTCAATAACCATCAGCTCTCACCACATTCACGGGATACGGCCATCATAATTAATCCTTGAAACTTTGTAAATGCTGGCATGAATTGAACTGAATGATATGTCCATAACCTGGTTTTGTCTCTGTTAATTTCTACAACCATGATATTGTGTCCATTGTAGATGATTTCTGCATCAATTCTGCCATCACCAACGTGTGTACAGTCAGCTGCAGACAAGATGACAATCTTGAAAACAAAAAAACAATGTACTGCTCAGCTCTCACCTTTCACGGGACGGCAACAGTGTTAATCTCAAATTTGTAATATGCATACCCCTTAAAAAGGGTTTGAACTTGACCCCTGTATATCTCCTGCGTTTGTATCGATTGTTAATGTTACAACCGTCACACTATCTGTGATTGTGCATGATTTTCTGTAAAATTCTTGCCATCACTACGTGGTACATGTCCAAAGAACACTTTTTAAACTACATGAAACTGCTAAAGGAAATAACTTCAATGAATATTCTGTGTGGAACGAGTGGCGTAAACGATTGTAATTGGATTTTAGATTGATTGCAGCGTAACCGCTTATTGGGGTTTTTTGCACCATTTAGCACCCCCAACCATATGCAGAACATTATATGCAATTGGCAAGAATGATGATCTGTGAATGTTGCTAGGTATGACAGGGACTGAACGGAAGAAGACAGTCTGCTTACTGTCATTATGGTATTTAGAAGTGTACTGCGCGGCATGGCATAGTCACATGGAATTATATGGTATATCCACGTACGAATATGTTTTTATTCATATGGCGTAGCCATGTATTCTAGGAAAAATTCTTCCTGATTATGCAATGTTTTATTTCCAAGGTAGGAAACCTTACAATACGTGTGAGTCACTTTCAGTTGTGGAGACAAGATTCAAGTGTAAAATATTATACGCCCATAGTAGCAGTATTTGACAGTGTGTGCAGATGTTGACAAGTGTGCAATATGTCACTATATTGTTGGGTATGTTTTGCCTTTGATTGTGTATAACCACAGACGTGAATTATATATACCTTGTATGTGGAAGACGCAGACAGATAAATAGTTATTGTTATTGTTGAACAGAATCGACATCAATGCACTCCAGTCAAACCCATAGGTGCTCAGTCTCCCTCAGTATATGTTGAAGAGTGTGAATGCTAACTGTTCCTGTAGCTCGATGGTTGTATACACACGGATGCATCCTCTCATACGTCCATCTCTACTAGCTACACGTTTGATGCCAAATTCCAACAGTCTTAACCTTGATGATTCATCTACTGCAGTGTCGTTCTCTAAGAGGTGATCATTAATTGTTCTCAGTATCTCTC
Source organism: Oreohelix idahoensis (assembly GCA_024509875.1). NCBI lineage: Eukaryota > Metazoa > Mollusca > Gastropoda > Stylommatophora > Oreohelicidae > Oreohelix > Oreohelix idahoensis. The sequence continues at coordinate 126,886 of JAMPIV010014419.1, forward strand.
CCTTATCCATATCTAGTGCACCCACTGTGGGTGCTCTTGATGCTAGTCTGTCAGCTCTCTCATTACCGCATACGCCTGCATGACCAGGACAGTAGATCCACACCAGATCATGTATCTATGAATGTTTTTCATTCATGCCACAACCAACCACTTTGAACCTTTCGAACCATGGACTGAGAGTCTGACACAATAACTGCCTTTGTTAATGAAGTTTCAGTCAGCCACCTTAAGGCTGCAGTAACAGCCTCGATCTCAATTCTCATGCTGAAAGTTGTTATCTTGTAAGCCCCACTATGTTCGGCGGCGATTCTGCCCTGTACCCTCACAACTTCTGAGAACGTGCATCTTTCCGGTAGCAACATATGGATGTGAATCATGGACCATTACTCAAACATTAAAGAAAAAAAATTTGATCTTTCGAAGCAAAGTGTTACAGAAAAATTCTCAGAATATCTTGGACCAAGAAGAAGAAAAATAAAGACATCCTACACAACCTGAACATCGAGGAAAACTGGCTCATAAACAATATCATGTCACGGAAAATGAAATATTTTGGTCACATTAAACGTCATAGTGGCTTAGAGAGAGCAGTGATGGAGGGTATGGTACCTGGAAGGCGAGGCAGGGGCCGACCAAGACGACGGTGGACACAGGACATTGAAGACACCTTGTACATGACAATGGAGGAGGCAGGAGGGCTGGCTAGAGATCGAGAGTCTTTCAGGCAGGCTGTGATGAGAGCGACGTTCTACAAAGGACATGCTACATGATGATGACCCTAGCAGAGAAGCCCCAGCCTGATTTCTCACCACGGATCACAGACCCATCTGTATACACAATGGCATCATTAACCCTGGCATGATCATGTATCAGTTGATTAATTTCCAGTTCTGTTTTTCCATTGCCCCAAGTTCTACACTCTCTGCCAAGGCTGATGATGACTTGCTGGTAGTTAATCCAGTTCTCATCTGACATACTTCACTCTTGCCCTTTGAATATATTTTCAACTGTGGTCACCTGTTTGATCATTGTCTCTGCCTGTGCCCTCCATGACATCCCTCTCTTTATTCTTACTCCCTTAATGTCAGCTATGTTTCCATGCAGGGGGTGCCGTTTGTCTGTGGTTACTCGCATATAGGCTTTTGCTTGGGCCATCGCATATCTGGATCTAATCGACAGCCCTCCAAGCATGTACCTCATTGCCACAATGGGGGAATCTCACGTACAGCCCAAGACTATATGCATCCCTTCATTTTGAATGCATTCTAGTTGTTCACATTGTGTTACTGACAGCGCGAGTATTCCCAGCCCATACACAATGACCGATATGACTAGCTGATTATAAAGAAGAAATAGTAATTAATCTCTGCTCCAGATGCGCCGCGGCCATTATTTTCAGGGCTACTAGACCTCTCCTACATTTCGGTGTAATTTGTTCAACATCGTACTTATACGAGAGCCCGCGATCGAATGTAAATCCAAGGTATTTCAGCTTTTCATGCCTTTCAATTTTCTGTCCATTAAGAGTAATATCTCGGAGGTCTGTTTTCACAATGGAGTTGTTCAAGGAGCACCACATCACACAGGCCTTGTTGGGATTGACTTTAGAGCCAGTTTCCTCGCACCATTTAGACACCTCCTGTAGTGTCATGTATGCTATTAACCATTTCTTGTTAGTCAGAGCCAGTTCTGTAAATGAGTATGTCATCAGCAAAAGTCAATGTTTGTCCCAACCCAGCTGGCTGAATGGTGGCTACTTTTACTGTATAGATATTAAACAGCACCAGTGATAGTGGAGAACCCTGGGGTAGTCCCAAGCAAATGGACATTAGGTCTGATGTCCATGTTCACAAGCAAAATTCCACTGACCTCTCAGTTAAGGCAGCTGCTATCCATCTTGTAAGCCAACGGTTAACACCGCAAGCCATTATACCGTTTATTAATGTTGCAAAGTTCACAGTTATAAGCATCCTCTAGGTCAATTGCTACAGCAACTGTTTCTCGCTTATCCTGGAACCCTTCGTACACATCATAAGCAAAAGTTCCAGTGTTTCCCCATGTTACTTTCAAGGGCCTAAATCTGCCTAGAGTATCAGGTAGGATTTGTGCACTTTTGAGATGATTCATTATTTTCCGTGCTACTATCTTTTCTAGTAGTTTACCGTAGACATTCTGCATTGTGATAATTCTACAGCTGCTGAGGAGTGTGGGGTCTTTACCGTGTTTAGGAAGTGGCCGTAGGTAACTATGCAGCCATAAATAAGAACGTTTGGAAAGGATGTCACGTCCTTACTGAACTGATTTACTGCTATAACACTGAATGGAGTTGAAACCATGTTCAAACATGTTAACGTAAATAAAATCTGTCAATTGACATTGTTAAGTCTTGAGAATTTACTCAAAAACACTTTATTTATCAGTTGTGTGTTTCAGTAGCACAGTATGAATATGAAATATCCCAATTCACATTTAGCGTATTCATCGAACAATCCGCGAGCAATATTCATTTTATATATTTTTTCATGTTTCTCACATAGCTTTCGTTTCTTTCCGTTCCCTGATGAAGGCCTTGTGGCTGCAACGTATAGACACATTTCCTTTTTTCCTATTTTTTAAGAACAAGAGGGAAGCAGAGCCTTCAGGCCACCACAACAATTATGCATTTCTCAAGCTAAAAAGAAATGAACAAGTGGTACTCATCAGTGTGCAAACAAGAAGTAAATATAGTACTCATCAGTGTGCAAACAAGAACTAAATATAGTACTCATCAGTGTGCAAACAAGAACTAAATATTAAGATGAGGAAGACAGAAAGTGACAAAAACAGAAACTGACAATGGCATGGAAAACAAGAGGAACAAATAATAAGTAGTTAACCAATAAAAATACTACGCAAGAAAGAAATTTAAATGCATAAAAACTGCAAACCCAATGCAACAAAACAAAAGTATGGCCTGATGATACAGAATAGTCCAGCGATGAAGCAATGTTGCATCAAATGATGTAACAGGGACAGGAAATAAAACCAAGGGAAATAAAAGCCAACTGGAAAAAAAAGGTACCCCAGAAAAGAAAAAATACAAAATTAAAACAGGAACAAAACAAGAAAGAAAAATTAGAGAAGAAAAGTAATGAAGAAAAGGAGTCATTGATAACTTGATTATTTACCAATATCATAATAATTATTATTATTTACATGCGTCTGCTGTGAAGCTAATGAACATTATTTGAGTTCTGGTGTACACTTAATTTGTCATTCCTTCTCTATCTTGGGACACAAAGGATAGCCAGAGAGAGCACAATGCTATCCTATCATCTGTCTTCCTTTAGGCCTGGGATTGTCTGATGTTGTCCTCCCTGCAAAGTCTGGGTCATCCTGGAGGTCTTGATCCCTGGCTCTTGATTTTCCATATCTGTCTTGGTAGCCAATCTTCCCCCATTCTGCAGACATGGCCAAACCATCATAACTGAGACTGTTTCACTTGTATCCACACATTAGATATAATGTCTGACAAATAACCCCCATCTCCAATTTGAGATGTGTACACAAACAAGATATACACAAGAAACACATAGCATGTGTACACATAAAGCCACACACTTACCAATCATTTCAAGATTTGCACACACTGCTCCATGTTCCATGCCATACACAGCGATATCAGATGAGTCTGTGACGTGACAAATAAATGGCCAACCTGTGATGTAGTCAACTTCCCAATCACCTGTAAGTATCCGGTAAGAATAAGATTTTTAAAGCTGGCTGAGTTAACTTAAGTTAAGTGAAGAATTTCAGTTCCTGTGAATTGATGCAATAATCAAATTATAAGTTGTTATCTGGAAAGAGGAGCTTCCACCACAAAGGTGATTTATCTGGAAATAAGAAGAAAAAGAATAGTATTCAACTCAAGTATCAAGACATTCCTAATGTAAGCTCTGAAGAAATGAAGAACAAAAACAATAACCTGGCATTATGGATCCTTGTGCAGAAATGAAATAATAACAAAATAGAAATGTAATGTATAATGTGGAATACATAATTATAAAATTAGGATGTAAAGATGAAGAAATATTGCAAACAAGATGAGTGGATTTAGCTGCAACACGCGAAAGAAACCAATTTCCACTGAGAGGAAGATTGTAACCCTCAGAATAAGGAACAAGATAAACACATGAAGAAGACTTGGTGAAAAAAAAAAAAGAAGAAATAAGCGGATCATTATTCTTCAGTGCCCCCGTACATCATAGATCATATCCAAATTCAAACAATACCTTCTTGTCCTGTTCCATTCACTCAAGGTCTTGCCATGCCGTCTTGATACCTTTCAAGCCTGTTTCAAGTTCCCTTCTCATGTGTTTAAGACCTTCCTCAGACCTGTATTACCATGAAGATTCCGGAACAAAGACTGTCTTTAAATGCTGATATTCAAAGTATATAATCTCTGCTTCTTTCTTCTTCTATGATCCTTAGCCACAGACTGTGAAAGCAGTCGGTGGCCATCACACCTGGTGGCATCTTGTAGAGCAGCAACAAACTGCTTCCACTTTGTTTGGTTGGCAGCCATCTTTCATACAGTGCCCCATTTCTGGTTTATTCTTTGCGTCTCGGACTTCACAGTTCTCCGCCAAGTTGTTTTTGGTTGGCTTCTCTTTTGCTTTCCTTCGGGAGTCCATAGCACAGCTGTTCTTGTGATGGCATGGGGGTCTCTTCTGAGGACGTGGCCAACCCAACTAAAGTGTTTGCCAGCTATGATGGTGTGCATGTCCTCTTGGTTACTCCGAGTAAGTAGTTCTTGGTTAATGGTAGTATTCGGCCAAAAGATTTGGAGAATATTCCTTAGGCAGTTTGTGTGGAAGGAGAACAGTTTCAACATTTCCTTCTCTGTTACTCTCCAGCATTCCGCACCATAGAGAAGCACAGATCTCAGCTTCTTCTTCTTCGATCCTTAGCCACCGACCGTCAAAGCAGTCAGTGGCCATCACGCCTAGTGGCGTCTTGTAGGGCAACAACAAACTGATTCCACTTTGCACGGTCGGTGGCCATCCTTCGTACAGTGCCCCAACTCTGGTTCATTCTTTGCATCTCAGCCTCCACAGTCCTCCGCCAAGTGTTTTTGGTCGGCCTCTCTTTCACTTTCCTTCAGGGGTCCAAAGCATAGCTGTTCTTGTGATGGCATCGGGGTCTCTTCTGAGGACATGACCAACCCAGCTCCAGCGTCTGCCAGCTATGATGGTATGCATGTCCTCTTGCTTGCTACGAGTAAGCAGATCTTGGTTGGTGATGGTATTCGGCCAAAAGATTCGGTGAATTTTTCTTAGGCATGTTGTATGAAAAGAGGACAATTTTGACATTTCCTTCTCTGTGACTCTCCAGCATTCCGCACCATAGAGAAGCACAGAAAGCACGCAACTCTGGTATAATCTTAATTTTGTGCTTGTGCTGTATTGGGAGGACTTCCAGATGTTGTTTAGGCAGAGCTATTTAAGACAGACCCTGAGCTAGCAGCAGAACTATTAGAACCACTATTTGCACAAGTGTGGAAAACGGGGACAACACCATCAGAGTGGAACAAAGGAATAATTGTCAAATTGCCCAAGAAGGGAGATCTTTCAGACTGCAATAATTGGAGAGGAATCACTCTTCTCTCAGTTCCCAGCAAAATACTAGGCAGGATAATTATACAGAGAATTTCAAAGGCAGTAGACTACAAACTGAGGAAAGAACAAGCAGGATTTAGAAAGAACAGAAGATGTGTAGACCATATATTCACTCTCAGGAACATTATAGAGCAGTGCTCAGAATGGCAAAGACAGCTTTACATAAATTTTGTTGATTTTGAAAAGGCTTTTGACAGCATACATACGGACAGTTTATGGAAAATACTGAGGGCTTATGGAATTCCAAGCTGCATAGTGTCAATCATAAAAAGCCTCTATGCCAACTTTACGTGTAGTGTTGGGCAGAGCAACCTAACCTTTGAGGTGAAGACAGGAGTACGACAGGGATGCCCCTTATCAACCACTCTATTTTTTAACAGTCATAGACTGGGTGATGCGCCAGACAACAGAGGGCAGTCCAAGAGGAATAAGATGGACTACATTTTCAACATTGGAAGATCTGGAATATGCAGATGACATTGCACTGCTGGCACATTCACATCAACACATCCAGGAAAAAACGGATAGACTTAATAAATTTAGCCAGCAGGTGGGCTTGAACATCAACTTAAAGAAGTCTGAGGTCATGACGCTCAATGTGAGCAACCCTGAGCCCATATCAGTAAGGAATCAGCAACTGGTACAGACAGATACCTTCACATACCTAGGAAGCATAGTAACACCAGACGGTGGGGCAGGCAAAGACATCAACATCAGAATGAATAAGGCAAGAACAGCCTTCTTTAGCCTAAATAACATCTGGAAGATCTCAGCTTAGACTGCACAAATTATGCTGGTCTGACCATGTTCGCGGCATGGAAGATGGCCACATTCCCAAAGCTACTTTCTGTGGACAGCTGACAAAAGAAAAGCTAGGAATCTGCAGCTGAAGTTCACACATGTGTGTAAGAGAGACATGAAGGCACTGGGCATAAATCCAGCAACCTGGGAGGATGTTCCCTAAAGCACACTTCAGATTGGGCAAAAAGATGTGTTTACAAGAAGCAGAAAAGAAAAGAACATGCCAAAAGAAAAGCAGCTGAGCTCTATCACCTCAAGGGAGCATCATCCCCATAGTTAGTTATGACTAGAGATGACTACAATACTATACTATATTGGGTCAAGTACTCAAAAGAAGTCCTGATCTCTGCATATCTATGATGAGGTACAAACTTTTACACAAAGCTGATTTACCTCAGGATATTCAAGATGAGATTACAAGCAACTGCATGAAGTTTTGACCTCAATATGTCCATGATGTCTGTCACGGCATATTTCTAGGCCGTATTTCTATGTTGTTAGATGGTCGGAAACCGTCCGGATAGTCATGTAATCAGTAGAGTCATGTGATCAGCGGAAGTAATGGAATGCGCAAGTCTGGCGCGAATTTAGTCAGTGGAGATTTGACTGCCATCCATGGCGGATGCAGTTTCTTGGTATGCCAGCTTCGGCTGTCTGTGATATCTAAGAGTGACGCGGTGCCCGACTTTTGAGCCCTATTCCTAGCGTTAGCAATTTCTGCTATTAAGGATTCCAGGGAAGTGGTTATTTACTTAGCGTTGAGTTTGGTACATGCTAAGTTACTGTCGTACATTTTCATAGTCAGTGTTACTATGTAGGTTTTTCCAGCGTGATGGCGCGATGTCCATTTTAGGATTGTGGTAGCCAGATTACCCGTTCTGTAGATTGATATTAGTACATGCATTCCCTGTTGTGGCACGTATATAGTTGTAATGTCGTATTTTCACCAGGCCATGTGTGGTCATGTGTTTAATTGAATAAACGGGTTATAAGCTGTTTCATGAGGGTTAGTCATATGTCACCTACTGTTGTTGTGTCATGTCTCTGGCAATATGAGCCTATGTGTAGTTCTTGATATAAGTTATTTAGGACAACAGTGGTATAGCCTTAGTGGTGAAGGGGAAGGTAGCTAGCACCTTATTCCTCCCTCCACCTTAGCTAGTATATAAAAACGCCTGTGTGATAATGTCATGCAAGTATTCACACGAAACACTGACCGTAACCATTCATGATCCGGTACAACTACTTAAATGAAGCACTGACGTCTAAAATTGTGATCTGTCAAAACAACTTACACGAAATTTTAACTTCAATTTATCCATAATGGTACAACTACTAAAATGTAGCTTTGAACTCAATAGATCCATAATGGTACAGCCACGTACATGTAGATTTGATCTCATTATATCCATAATGGTACAATTACTCACAAGTAGATTTGACCTCAATATATCCATAATGGTACAATTACTCACAAGTAGATTAACTCTTAGTATCCGGCAAGCCCCGTGAAGTGGCGCGGGTTTAGTACCAATTTTGTGGCTCGCCAGTTCAAGTGGCGCGCGACGGTAACGATAGCTAAACTAGCGCATAAAAATGCGGTTTTAGCTCCCGTATAGTAAGAGTTAAACCTTAATATATCCATAATGGTACAATTACTTACAAGCAGATTAAACCTTAATATATCCATAATGGTACAATTACTCACAAGTAGATTTGACCTCAATATATCTATTATGGTACAATTACTCACATGCAGATTAAACCTTAATATATCCATAATGGTACAGTTACTCACAAGTAGATTAAACCTTAATATATCCATAAAGGTAGAATTACTTACAAGTAGATTAAACCTAAATATATCCATAATGATACAATTACTCACACGTAGATTAAACCTTAATATATCCATAATGGTACAATTACTCACAAGTAGATTAAATCTTAATATATCCATAACGGTACAATTACTCACATGTAGATTAAACCTCAATATATCCATCATGGTACAATTATAAGAAGATTTACATTTTTTTGCAAAATTGGTAATTTTGATTCATCCTATTTACAAAGATGTGATGCCACTTTCCGGTCTCAGCAGTTACTCGTATTATTTGGAATTGAAAATAATATATATCCTAATTATAACCCATCAGAAGTTGAACAGGATATTTTTCATCATTAATTTTTAAAAAAATGAAGATCTGATCTCAATATATCCATAATGGTACAAGATCTACAGGTAGATTTGATCTCAATTTATCCATAATGTAGGGTTACCATAAAGCTCAACGTAGAAAGGAGGACAATATTCATTTTTTTCTGCCGCGAAAAAAGAGAACAAGGGACATTATAATGACAAAATAGTACCAAAAAAGTAGGACAAATTTATTTTGATCATTAAATGACAGTGAAACTTATTTTTTTCACATATCAAACAACAAGGTCATCAAATCACCTTGATTTTGTGTCTATTGATATATTAAGATGATAAAAATCTTCTTTAACAAAACTGAATTACTTTTAGATACACACAAAATTATGTTTCTACCCTACGCATTATGCCCAATCCCAAATAACACTTTTGTTGCAGTTATCACAAGTAAATGCAGCTCATTTATCTAAAGAAATCATATTTTACGAGTGCTTTAATTAGGCATTTTGAAATGTTTCACATGCCACACCTCAGAGATGAAAAATCTGTACAAAAAATCCAAAACCCTATACAGAGACCCGCAAAACCTGTACAAAGACTGAAAAAAACATATCAAAAGAGTTAATTCGTGTAAAAGTATTTTCAATTACAGTGGGCTGCATTATAAATGAGGCACGGGGACTTTGCCTTTAAAAGCAAGTCTTCACTTATTTTAAAACCCAAACAATAAATGTTTGAGTTTATTTTACACTGTAAAAATAATGTGATGGTGTCATCATTTAGTCTATTTCTGTACTTAATATCACTAACAGACTGGGAAATCATGTGTTCAGCAGGACCTTATAAAAGAACTCTGAGACACAGTAATAAGCAGAATGGGTTAGAAAACATGTACAGAAATTATGTACAGGGTGTACACATCTGAAAACAAAAACACCTTGTACAGATTATGGGTAAACCATACCATGTGGCATGTCTGCAACTTATTTGTTATAATCCGCAGCTTAATTGTATGGTGACTCCCCAACCTTCCAGTCAAAGTACTGAATAATTATTTCAAATATTTTCCTTGAACTGTGCTTTTTGCCACAATAAGCAATGCTGCTTTCTTCGTTTTTCAAAAACATATATCAATCGAGTGCTTTGTAGTCACAGAACTAAATATAGCGGTTGCTTTTGTTCTGGTTTGTTTGATTATTTCTAATTCCAGGACAATGTTTTGAAGTACAATGTTTTGAAGTACAACGTTTTGAAGTACAACGCACTGCATAGAAACTATTGTGATGTTTTACATTATGACAAGCAAAAGAGCCTTCTGTAGCAGCACCTTCATTTTTTTCCCTGCTTGTTTTTTTTTTTTGTTAAAAAAAATGTCAGTTGTGAATGAGCACTTGCACCTGCAGGTGCATTCTTGTGGCTTTACTAGATTTGATCTCATTATATTCATACTGCAGCACCTTTTTTAATCGACTATAACCTAATACTGTCTCATGATTCAAAGTGGTTTTTGTTTTCCTAAGAGGTGGCAAAAAACATAGAACAAAAATTGCAAAAGCTGGGTTAAAATATAATGATAATTTCTTTAAAACAAACAGCACTAAAGACTACGAGATTGTTGATAAATTATTAGCTCGATGAAGTGGAGATGGCGATTTTAAGTTAGTTGTCAGATCTGAAATTCAAATGTGGAATTTTCAAATGCTATCTATCATGAAATTTATTAAAACTACAAAAAAGCTGGATATTGCAACATTTTTTAAAAATCTGGTCAGACACACAGTCCGGTCAAGAAAAGCTGGACAAATCCGGACATATGGTAACCTTATCATAATGGTACAGCAAAATTAATCACTTGAAAATTTAACCTCAATATACCCATAATAACACAACTACTCACATGTAGATTTGACCTCAATATATCCATGCTGCGGTATAACTCGCGTGATAAACACAGCCTTTCTCTGCCTTTCGTCTGGATTGAAAAAATCAATGTCTCCCTCTGAAGGAAAGAAAAATTACTCATAAATAATGCAAAAATATTTTAGTGTCAATGTGGCTCATCATATAAACACTTCTGTTAGACATTTTTTTAACCCTGTTCAACCCTTGATTAGGATATATATGTGTAGTAAATTCAAGACAATAAAATCTGCTGTCCGATATCAAAATATCGTATCTTCTTCCCCCCTTCACTCAGACCAAATAGGCTAAATCAAAACCAACTTTGTGTGAATGTATATGTGCGTGTGGCCTCCCCTTCCCTAGAAACAAACAAACAATAAAAAAAAAAATACAAACAACAAAATAAATCTGTCCCTGCAAAAACAATAAGATAGCTAATGCATAATAATATATTCACATTCATGTTAACTTTTTACTACCAGCAGTGGTGTATCAAAGGCACCTGCAGATTCTGTGGTGTCAGAGATTTTGACATAATTTCAGTAATAAGTATAGGGAATTGTCAGGTTGAAATGAAGAACAGTATGAAGTGTGCTCTGTGTGGCATTTTTTTTTTAAATTCAGAAACGCAGTAATAAGGGTTAGGAATCCTAAACTTAACATTTACTACTATTTCTTCTTTCTTTGGTCCTTGGTCGCTGACTGACAAAGCAATCAGTGACCATCACGCCTAGTGGCGTCTTGTAAGGCAGCAACAAACTGTCTCCACTTTGGTCCTTGGTCGCTGACTGACAAAGCAATCAGTGACCATCACGCCTAGTGGCATCTTGTAGGGCAGCAACAAACTGTCTCCACTTTGGTCCTTGGTCGCTGACTGACAAAGCAATCAGTGACCATCACGCCTAGTGGCGTCTTGTAAGGCAGCAACAAACTGTCTCCACTTTGGTCATTGGTCGCTGACTGACAAACCAATCAGTGACCATCACGCCTAGTGGCGTCTTGTAAGGCAGCAACAAACTGTCTCCACTTTGGTCATTGGTCGCTGACTGACAAAGCAATCAGTGACCATCACGCCTAGTGGCGTCTTGTAAGGCAGCAACAAACTGTCTCCACTTTGGTCATTGGTCGCTGACTGACAAAGCAATCAGTGACCATCACGCCTAGTGGCGTCTTGTAAGGCAGCAACAAACTGTCTCCACTTTGGTCCTTGGTCGCTGACTGACAAAGCAATCAGTGACCATCACGCCTAGTGGCGTCTTGTAAGGCAGCAACAAACTGTCTCCACTTTGGTCCTTGGTCGCTGACTGACAAAGCAATCAGTGACCATCACGCCTAGTGGCGTCTTGTAAGGCAGCAACAAACTGTCTCCACTTTGGTCATTGGTCGCTGACTGACAAAGCAATCAGTGACCATCACGCCTAGTGGCGTCTTGTAAGGCAGCAACAAACTGTCTCCACTTTGGTCATTGGTCGCTGACTGACAAAGCAATCAGTGACCATCACGCCTAGTGGCGTCTTGTAAGGCAGCAACAAACTGTCTCCACTTTGGTCCTTGGTCGCTGACTGACAAAGCAATCAGTGACCATCACGCCTAGTGGCGTCTTGTAGGGCAGCAACAAACTGTCTCCACTTTGGTCCTTGGTCGCTGACTGACAAAGCAATCAGTGACCATCACGCCTAGTGGCATCTTGTAGGGCAGCAACAAACTGTCTCCACTTTGCTCAGTTGACAGTCATCCTCTATGTGGTGCCCCAGCTCTGGTTCATGCTTAGCATTTTCATCTCCACAGTTCTCCACCAGGTGGAGCTTTTAGCCGTCCTTGCTTTCACTTTCCTTCCAGAGTCCATAGCATGGCAAATCTGGTGATGGTGTCAGGGTCTCTTCTGAGAATATGGCAAACCAAATTCTCGCCTACCCACTATGATGGTGCGGGTGTCCTCTTGGTGGCTCAACCAAAACTACGAGGGTGACTTATTTGGATGACATCGAAGAACTTGTCCCATTGTTGTTCAATTCAACCAATTTATTATTACATCAGCTTTTTTACTTCCCAATGAATCTGAAACATGAAAAATATAAAACTCATCATATTAACTAAAAGGACATTTAAAGGGCGACGGCATTTGAGGATTTTATTTGGGATTATTCGAGAATCTGACGAGGACATCGCACTGAAGGGTGTAAAAACCCATAGGTTGCTCCTGAGTATCCCTCAGCAAATGCGGGCGTACGAAAAAAAAAAAAAAAAAAAAAAAAAAAAAAAAAAAAAAAAAAAAAAACTTCCTAATGAATCTGTGTAAAACCTCCGAATGCTAATTGTTATTCTGAATGGCGAGGGGACTGCACTCTGCAAGTAAAAAGGGATACTCACGTAAAATCAATGTCAGGTTGTATACACTCCAGATGCATTCTCTCATACGTCTATCTCTACTGGACTTACGTTTGATGCTAAATTATAGCAATCTTAGCCTTGATGATTCATCAATTGCAGTGTCATTCTCTAATTCATTCATTCATAACCCTCCACTCCCAAAGGAGCATAGGCCCTCAACAAACACATGCCAAGTCCCCCCGTCACGTGCCATCATCTCAAGTTCTTTCCACGTTCTCCTTATCATTTTCATCTCTGTCTCCAGCTCTCTTGTCCATGTGCTTCTTGGTCTACCTCTGCCTCTCTTGCCCTGGTGGTTCCAGAACAAGGACTGCCTTGTAATGCTATCAACAGGTTTCCTCAGTGTGTGTCCTATCCATCGCCATCGTCTTCTTCTCATCTCTTGTTCCACTGGCACTTGTCTAGTTCTGTCATCAGTTCCACGTTGGTAACCTTGTCATACCATTTTAATCCCTCTATTCTACGCAAGCACCCATTTATGAAAGTCTGTAGCTTTTTGGTTGTTGTCTTTGTTGTTCTCCCTGTCTCTCAGTAATACAATAGGACTGACTTCACAGGAGTAAAGGTGGGATGATATAAATATTTATAGGGGACTTAGTGTACGACTGAGATCAGCTGTGAAGGTATCTGTATCTAATAAGTGTGGTGTATTACAGATGACCTTACTTGCTACCACATTTATACCTCAGTCAGAATTATTCTGGAATATTGTGATGACTACGTTGAATGTCTAGGGTTATGATAATGATGAAGTGTAAGTCACAACAACAACAGACAGATAAACAATTTAATTTATTCCACAACACTTTACAACACTGTGACACTCACACACATATAACACTCTATAAGACTATCTTAAATGAGTCAAGTGTTAAAGTTTAAAAATATATGTATTAATTCCTTTCAATAATAGATATCCTGATTCAACTACACAGTGAACCAGGAATCACAATCAAATGTAATTACACGTTGTATGTACACAATTTATCGATATGATCTTTGTATTGACATATGTTATTATTATTATTCTATGTGTGTAAGTTGTGAAGTAGTACTATGAGGTAATACTGGCTTTTTCAAGCTAGGTTGTTGTTTGTCATCATGACTTCAAGTGTTTGCTTATGGTGGAAATCGTATTGGGAAAAGTTCACAGTTCCTGTCATTTGAAACAATTTATTGTCCCTCTTTAATTAATATACTGTCAATTTTAGAAAGGGGGGGGGGGGCACATAGGATTGAGCTGCTCTGGCCACAGAATCTTATCTTCTGTGAGGGTGGCAGGAAACAGTCTCCTCTGCTCGCTTGCTTCACCGTGTTCTTGAGACACCTCACTGGTCGCTATCTGGACCAAGGGGTATGCTATCAGCCTCTGGATTCAGCAAAACTCAGACCAGGTGCTGCTTCAATAAGTTAGGACCACGGTCCCTGAAACAAGAAGGTTGTACCTCCTACTTCAGAACTAATTTATACTCTATTTCCACACTGAACACAATACATAACAAACACTGAGCTCAGAGCGGTAGGCCAACTGCTAGCTTCATCTGAAACAATTTACACCAGTATTCTTCTCCTTAATGGTTACTACGCCTCTGCAATTCCAGCATTAGTTCCTTCTAGTCAATAAGATAGGTGTCAGTGTACTATTTGGCGATCCCATGCAGATATACTTCTCTCCGACAAGTTTTGTTCAGGTTGGAGCAATATCTAGGCTTTGCCTCATGTTTGCTACTGAACCACACACATATACAGACATAAATTATCAATTCACATTCAATTTTCATCAAAAAGATATCAAATATGTCAATCTTACCACAATTCATGGAAATAATAAACAAATACGTTGAGTGGCGATGAATTATGGCACAAATTCCGATCTGCCTCTGTCCCAGGCTTTTATTTAGAAAAATATGAGCACTGTTTCTTAGTAAGTTTATTCTAAAATGTGGCACTGAACAGACGCTCCTAATTGACTATATCAGCGGGTCTAGCCAATAGGACCATGTTTACACAAGCTTTTGAAAAAATTTAGCCTTCCTACGTTTCCCCTAACAACCAAAATTAGTATTTGCAGTCCGACTAATCGTGTTTCGTCTTACATATCATTCCCGCCAATCAAATCGGATTTAACATGGTGACCTATTTCCCGTAAAATGGTGGTTTCAAAACATGCCACTGTGCGATTATGATCTGGTGCTGTCAGACACCCTCACTATTTTCTTTTGGCTATAATTTGTTAATTCCTAGACTATTTGCGTAACACTTAACATATTCTTTGTCAGCAAGTCCTAAGGAACCCAAATATATAAATTTAATGGAGCTAAGTGGCTGCGTTCAAAATATGCATTTTCTACTACCTCCCGTTCACTTCGATACGATGTGGTGTCTCGGTACTGTCAGGCTTTCAGACATAAAACAGTATAATGTCATGTTTACTAATAAGCATTAAACAGGTTTTTAAACCTAACCCTCGTATTGGTAGTGTTTTTTATCACTGTCTATTTGAAAAAAAGTTAGTGCTTCATGCCTTACGCTTGGGGGTGGCATTAATTTTATATCGCGAGACGCGTGTTAGTGTTGCATACGTTCCTCCGTTCAAACCTCTCTCTCTCTACCCTAAGTTGATCTGTCTTTTCATTACGCAGTGTATAAAATGAAATTAATGCTAGTATTAATCTAGGTCATTAATCAGCTTGCGTATCTCAAGGTTTTCTAAGAAATACAGTACACGTTTTATTGTTAGAAAGGCGTGTATGCTGCTATAGGCTTTGCCTGCTCATAGGCTATCAAACGTGAAAGCGTTACAATTTTCAGACGAAGTAGAAAAAAAAAAAGGGGGATCTCGAGTACAGTCATTGTGACAGCACTGTTCTTTACCATTCTTCTTTCCCTTTTATTGAATTTATGTGTTAGGCTTTACATTTACCTTTTAATTTATATATGTGGATTTAGAATGTTTCACGACAGAGTTGAAGATTCTTATTTTCGTGTTGGATCCGATTTCTCTTGATCTCCATATATTTCCCAATGCAATGAAAGCTCCTCTTGCTTTTTTGTATTCTTATTTTGATATCACTGTCTGTCCCTCCAACTTTGTCTATATTGCTGCCAAGATATGTGTACGATTCTACATCTTGTATTGGTGCTTCTTCAAGTTCAACCCTGTTTTCATTACCTGCATTTATTCTCATTATCTTTGTCTTTTCCCTGTGTATTTTCAGACCCAATTGCTGTGACCTCTCATCGTGTGTTTTCAATTTGTCCTGCATCTGATTATGGTTATGGGACAGAAGAGCCAAGTCATCAGCAAAATCCAGATCATTCAACTGCTTAGTCAGAGTCCACTGGATTCCATTTCTGTTATGTGTTGTTGATGTTCTCATAACCTAGTCTATTGCTAGTAAGAAAAGAAATGGAGACAACAGGCATCCCTGTCGCACTCCTGTTCTTATCCCAAATGGTTCCGTAAGCTGTCCTTCATGAAGAACTCTGCATGTCATGTCTTCATATGTTTTTTTTTATTAAATTAATGATCTTCAGGGGAACTCCATAATGCCTCATCAATTTCCAAAGTGATTCTCTGTCTACACTGTCAAATGCCTTTTCGTAGTCCACAAATCGGATGTATAGTGGTGAATTCCATTCCAGACTTTGTTCAACTATTATTCTCAAAGTGGCTATCTGGTCTGTACAGGATCTGTTTTGTCGAAAACCTGCTTGTTCATCTCTCAGTTTCTTGTCTATGGACTCTTTTAATCTCTCAAGGATAATCCTGTTTAATACTTTTCCTGGCACTGATAGTAACATTATTCCCCTATAATTTGTGCACTCTTGTAAATTTCCCTTCTTAGGCAACTTAACCAGATATCCTTCCTTCCATTCTGCTGGTATCTCTTCCTTTTCCCAGACATTACCAAGTAATTTATATAACATCTCTGTAGCCGTGTCGATATCTGCTTTGATGGCCTCTGCTGGAATGCCGTCAGGTCCAGATACTTTTCCATCTCTTAGAAGCTTTATGGCTTTCTTTATTCCTTCCTTCGTTGGTCTTTCACCGTTAATTTGTAGCTCTTCTTCTGCTGGCTGGATGTCCGGGGGGTTTTGTGGAGCTGGTCTATTGAGAAGGTCCTTAAAATATTCTGTCCACCTCTTCATTTGCTCTTGTATATTGCTGAGCAGTTTTCTATTCTTGTCTTTTATGAGGCAACTTGTTTGCTTGTATTTCCCTGTCAGCTTCTTTGTGCTGTTATACAGTTCTCTCATATTTCCTTTGGCTGCAGCATCTTCTGCCTCTCTTGACTACTCCTCAATATACTTCCTCTTGTCTCTTTCGATACTTCTTTGTTTGCTTTTGTGTACACTTCTTGAGCCTTGGCTTTGGAACTTCTGGTTTTGCTTGTGTTTAAATCTGCTTTCTTGTTTTTTCTGTCTTTTATCTTATTGATGGTTTCTGTTGTTATCCATGCTTTTTGTTGTCATTCCCTTTTCCCCAGTATTTCTTCACACGTCTCATTCCATATAGTTTTGATTTGCTGCCAATAGTCTTCTGTATTCTCTACATCTTCCAGCTGTTAGAGCACTTGGAATTTGTTGGATATTGTGACCGCAAATTTGTCTCTTGATTTCTTAGATGTCCCACATTAAATTGTTGTCTATAATTTTGCACTGTTGCATATCTCTTGAGTCCCAATTAAGATGGTTTGGCCATGTCTGCAGAATGGGAGAAGATCGGATACCACGACAAGCATGAGAAACAAAGAGCCAAGGATCCAGACCCCGAGGACGACCCAGAGTCCGCTGGGAGGACAACATTAGACAATCTTTGAAGGATCGAGGACTAGAATGGAACCAGGCCAGGAGGAAGACAGCCGATAGGATAGTCTGACGCTCTCTCTTCCAAACCTCTACACCTCACGGTAGAAGGGGAACAACTAAGTAAGTAAGTAAGTAAGCATATCTCGAGTTTCATTTTTATTTTGGCTATCAGAAGGTGGTGATCTGATGCCACATCTGCTCCTCTATATACCTTTACATCCTGCAATGATGATCTAAACTTCTTGTTTATGCATATATGATCAATCTGATTTTCTGTTCTATGGTCTGGTGATATCCATGTTGCCTTGTGTATTCTCTTATGTGGAAACATGCTTCCTCCTATAGCCAGTTGATTTGGAGCACAGAAGTTTGAGAATAGTTCCCCATTTTCATTCATTATTCCTAGCCCATGTTTTCCCATGACTTCTTCAAAGCCGGTGTTGACTGTACCTATCTTTGCATTCAAGTCACCCATCAATGTCTCTTCTTTTTATTTTTTCCATAATTTCCTGTAGTCTAGTATAAAATGCTTCTTTCACAGACTCTTCTTTGTCATTAGTTGGTGCATAACATTGGATGACATTTACATTTATTTTTAGCTGTTTTAAAAGTAGCTGTAATTATTCTGGGTCCAACGGCTTCCCATTCAATGAGTGCTTTCTGTGCTTCTTTAGATAACATAAGAGCTACCCCTTCACTGTGGTGTGAACTTTCGTCTTCATGTCCTGAGGACAGCACCAATTCACCTGTGATGAGTTTCTTCTTGTCTACCCCCTTCCATTTGTTTCACACAGTCCCAGAACCTCGATTTTATATTCCTTCATTTCTGCTGCTACTTGTGCCACTTTTCCTTGTTCGTTTAATGTCTGAACATTCCAGGTGCCAAATCTGGAAGTTCTCCTAGAAGAAAGAAGGTTAGTCAGTAACACAGACTCCTTTCAGCCTGCCAAGCCATCCACCTTCTGTGTGAGTCTGATACAATAACTGCCCTTGTTAATGAAGTTTCAGACACTGCAGTAGCTGCATCTACCTCCATTCTCATGCTGGAGGTTGTTATCATGTAAGCCCGCTATGTTCAACCATGACCGTGCCTTTAATTTTAGCTGAGAAGCCTAACCGTGACTCCTCACCATACGATTACAGACCCATCAGTGTACACAATGGCATCATCATCCCCAGCATGATCATTTATCAGCTGATCAATTTCCAGCTCTGCTCTCCCATTGGCCCAAGTTCTGCACTCTCTACCAAGGCTGATGATGACTTACTGGTAGTTCTTCCAGTTCTCACCTGACTTACTCCACTCTTCCCCCTTGAATATATTTTTTCAACAAATGTCATCTGTCTAATAGTTGCCTCTGCCTGTGTGATCCATGACATCCCCTCTGTTATTCTGGCTCCTTTGATGTCAGCTTCGTCCCCATGTATGGGATGCCTTCTGTCTGTAATTACTCGCTTATAAGCTTTTGCCAGGGCCATTGCATATCTGGATCTAACTGACAGCAACCCAAGTTACAATAGTAGTTAAAAAGGGAGAAGGGTGAAAATTGGAGTTGGTGGGTTTATATTTAATGTAGCCTACTCTTAATGTGACATTAGGAATGTGTAGGCTATTTTAAATATCTTTTTAGACCTTTCAATTCTTAATATAGGCCTACTTTTACTAATCATTATATATTAATTTGTGTTCTTGGTGTATATTGTTCTAATATATTGTGGAGGCTAGCTCCCTAGGTCTGTCTATTTTTAAAACCAGTTCTAAAGTTATAGGTGACTGACTAGCATGCAATAATCTATCACACACAGGTTATGAGGTAATTTCCTATTACTCGTAAACCCGTCATTTAGTGCTCACCAGATTTTGTCACTTGAAAAACAAAATATCACAACTTTAAATTTCTACGCACTCCAAAAGATCGTTGACAATCATTCCGCGCAGAATATTCACTTGGAGTGATTTCCCTTTATTAGCTTTCCGTACTGTTAGTGCCCTGGCACTACGTACTGTCACACTATATGAGGTGCAGGACGCATTTTTATAAATAATTATTTTTTTAAAGGGGGGAGGGGGTGTATTGCGTAGAGCGAATAGAAAAATTCATATAGCCTCCAGTGCTCAAAACTTGGGTGGAGCTAGTGTACGGTTCATAAAAGGGTATGCAGCAATGTGAGAGTTATCATACTAGCTTAAAGATACTGAGTATGGACAAGGGAGAGATATTAAAACAATTAATGATTGCATGTTATAATAAATCAGTCTATCAGTTAGTCTGTCAATCATTCTGTCAGTGAGTCATTCAGTCCGTCAGTTTATGTGTCAGTCATTCTGTTCATCAGTCAGTCTATCAGTCAATGCATTGGTCAGTTAGTCTTTCATTCATTTCTCGTATAGTGGAGGCGTAAACAATTCACTCCCTGTGGCAGTATCTGTTTGGGACTCAAAGCTGCTCACCTGTGGGAACATTTTCCGCATGTGCTGACAACACACTAAGTCCCAGGTCATTCAGCAGCGGATTCCCAAAATGTCACGAGTTCTTATTATATACCACCATAAACTATCTATCTATCTATCTATCTATCTATCTATCTATCTATCTATCTATCTATCTATCTATCTATCTATCTATCTATCTATCTATCTATCTATCTATTAATTTTTATTTTTATTTATTTTATTTTTACATTCATTATTATTATTATTATTCTTTTTTAATGTTAAAAACGTATTTTAATTATGATGATTATTGCAAATGTAATATTACTTTTATAATGAAAAATGCCTTAATTATGCTTATAGTAAATGTGAGGATGAAAGGATATAGTATATATGATGAGAGAGAGAGAGGAAGGGCAGAATGTCAGACGGGCCTGCGTGCCCAATTCTTAACCCTTTGAAAATAAAGTTCGTTCGTTCGTTCATTTAGTCCACCAATAAATCAGTCCGCCTGTTCGTACATCAGTTCATAAGTCGGTCCGTCACATTAATCAGTCCATCAGCCAAAAATCAGAAGTACATCGGTCAGTCACTCGGTCCGTCAGTCAATACTTGAATCAGTCGGTTCGTAAGTTAGGAATTTAATATTTCGTCAGTCTGTGGGTCATGCTGTCAGTGGGAGGTTCTTATAAAAAAAATAATTATGATAAATAAAAGTCAGTTAACCAAAAGCCTCATACTTTAACACCGCGCCCTCCCTCCCCCTTTGAAAAAAAAAGTATTTTCTTTATAATTGTCTCTGCGTTTCGCACCTCAAATAGTGCACAATCTAGCACACTACGATACATGTCCACGAAACACTTCGAAAGGGAAATAACTCCAATTGAATATTCTGTGCAGAACGATTGGCAACGTTCTTTTTGAAAAACTCTAATCTTTATTCTTACTCACACGAACTACAAGTGATGACAAGTCACGACACTGTGTCCAAAAATCAAACATCAGCAATTATTAAGGATGGGAACACGATGCGCGATGTTTCAAAAGGCGCTATATTTAGTTCCTATCCCGAAAAACGCGCCATAAAAAAATCTTGCAACTGTGGTGGGACAAGGGGGAACATGACGTGAGGGGTAAGAGAATTAGTATGGTTACACTCTGAATTTAAAAAAAAAACTCTACGAGGTAGTCTTTAAGTCTCAAAAGCCGATATATCGTACTTCTTTCATGACCCATTTGGCCCAATCAACGTTAAATCGGCTTTCGTATCTTTCGCTCCTTTAACAACCCAAAACGTCATTTCTGACAGAAAGTACTTTATTTTAAATTTTTTATTTTAATTAATGAAGAAAAATACCCCGTTCAACCTCTGATGTGTTATAATTGGGATATATATTGTTTTCAATTCCAAATAATATGAAAAACCGCCGATATGAGAAAGTGGCATCAAATTTTTATTTTAAATACCTTGTGTATTTATGCATATGAACATTAATTTTTTTTTAAATTCCAAACAACAACAATAATAAAGCACTGGGGTGGCCATTTTTGTTTGGACCAAACCCAATTTTTTGCTTGGGACTGAAACACTTAGGTACACCTAGATTTTAAATTTTGGGCTACTTTAGCGGTTTTTTGGGGCTACTTTATGTTATTTTGGGGCTACTTTGGGCGAAAACTGAAAGTTGATCTAGGTGGTGTTCATATAGTGAAGGAAATGGCAATCAGATAGGACCTAAAAATCTAGGTGAACCACATACGAGTGGTAACGCTGGTTAATGACTCACCTCTGACCTCTGCTCTATTGAAGTGAACGTTGATTTCGTAAGCACCAGATTCACGTGGCACAAATGTGACCTTCTTGTAAGTCGGGGTTGTGGTCGGAGAAATCTGCACCGTGACTGGTCGGCCATTGTGTGTAATGTCGACTCCAAGTTCGCCAGGCCCAGCTTTCGTGCAGTCAACTGTTAAGTAAAAAAGATTGATCAATTTTTTTATTAACAAAGACCTAATATGCCAATTCGATAGAAGAAGGGAGAGTAGACAAGAGGCCGCTATGTTGCCCGCGTGTATATCTTTACGCTACAGTTAGCCTTAACCAAACTCCAACCCTGTTTTGAGCAGAAGAGAGGAGAAAGCGTCGAAAGGGACACCAGGAAAATATTCAGCAGATACATGTCACCTCAGGGGCGCATTGCCATAGTCACTTATGACTGAAGGGGCTATTATTATTATTATTCTTAGCTGTCTTCTCCATGAGTTGTTAGGTCTCCATATACCTCTCTTACCTGGGGATTCCTGACCAAGGACTGCATGGTAATTAAAAGGTTTCCTCAATGCGTAGCCAATCCATTGAAAGCGTTTTCTTCACATCTTTTGTTTCACTGGCACCTGTCTGGTTTTTGTCATCAATTCCACAATGGCGATCTTGACGTACCATTTCATTCATTCTATTTTCCTCAAGCATCCATTTATAAAGTTTAAAACGAAAACAAACATTAATGTTACTAGGACAGACAGAATGATAAATTGTGACAGAATGGGCGACCCCTTTCGATCTCTGTTTTACTCCGGCAGTAATCGGTGCATTTGTGGTACTGATTTTATTGCGTGCGTTCAATTGTCGCACTTTCTTTCTTTCTATACTATGTAGCAGAGAGTTTATATTTTCAAGTATTCTTTCACTACATTCAGTATATTGTGTCTTGTCTGACATTCCTTGTGGATGCCAAACACCTCACATTTACAAGGAGAAGTAGAGATAATATTACGAGAGGCAGGTTGGTAAAATTCCCTTGTACCAAGCTTAGCCGTGGAGGATTAACACGTACATGGCACAGCGCTATCTGCCTAATCACCGATAAGACGGGTGCGTGCATCACCAAAGCTTGGAATACGGGGAGACAACTGATGGACCCGTGTGTTACCGGGGCCCGAAAGGGGAGCAAAGAATAGTAACACTGCACCCTACCACGCATGTCGTAAAAGGCGACTAAGGAGGGTATGGGCATGGGGCTGTTTACCCCATCCCGTAAAAACTTCGCACAGTGGGCTGATCACCTGCTTGCCAACCAATCTGATTACGGAAACAATGATAGATTGTTTGGTCTGTTTTTGTTCCACAAAGACGCCACTAGGCGTGGTGGAAACAGCGATAGATTGATCAATTTGTTGTTGCCCTAAGACGCCACTAGGCGTACTGGCCACATACTGCTTTGCCGGTTGAAGGCTAAGGATAGAAGAAGAGAACAAGAGAATCGGTGCATTTGTGGTACTGATTTTATTGCGTGCGTTCAATTGTCGCACTTTCTTTCTTTCTATACTATGTAGCAGAGAGTTTATATTTTCAAGTATTCTTTCACTACATTCAGTATATTGTGTCTTGTCTGACATTCCTTGTGGATGCCAAACACCTCACATTTACAAGGAGAAGTAGAGATAATATTACGAGAGGCAGGTTGGTAAAATTCCCTTGTACCAAGCTTAGCCGTGGAGGATTAACACGTACATGGCACAGCGCTATCTGCCTAATCACCGATAAGACGGGTGCGTGCATCACCAAAGCTTGGAATACGGGGAGACAACTGATGGACAGACACCGATAAGAGATTACTTTCTGATAAAGTAATGAATTGTTACTTGTTACACTTTGTCATATGAGGTTAACGACGTGTTCGCGAGTCTGTACGCAACGCATCGTATATCTTATTATCATATATGGTAATACGTGACCTTTTGCTTTACGCACCTTATTTCACGTGGAATATTTTGTAAGTAACAAACCCTCACCTGCCTGTTTGAAAAATGTTTGGAGCGGTTTTTTTTTTCAACTTCATAATAAACAGATGCGTGGGAGATCGGGAATATAACCTGACACGTTTCAGTGTTATTTCACTGTGAAAAACTACTGTGAAGATCGCTTGCCAAGATATCAGACCTTGCCAGAGTGAAGCCTAGAATTCAGAATTCCTTCTTAATATACTGTACTGGACACCTTTTATTGGAGAATTTTGGACGGACTTTCATAGCCCATGAAATCTCTTTCATATTAAATAAGAAAGCCGGAACTGAGGAAACTGAAGGAACACACACGAAGTCAGAGAGGGAACTTATTAAATTAACGACACCCCAGACGCGTGTAAGAGGCCTATTCAAGTCCCTTTTATTCATATGAG
Source organism: Oreohelix idahoensis (assembly GCA_024509875.1). Classification (NCBI taxonomy): domain Eukaryota; kingdom Metazoa; phylum Mollusca; class Gastropoda; order Stylommatophora; family Oreohelicidae; genus Oreohelix; species Oreohelix idahoensis. The sequence goes on from JAMPIV010014419.1 coordinate 151,216, forward strand.
CAAAAAGTCTGTGAGCCAGGATTGGCATAAGTTGTCATTTTACATTCTATATTCATTACTACCATGTGAACTAATATATATATATATATATATATATATATATATATATATATATATATATATATATATATATATATATATATATATATATATATATATATATATATATATATATATATATTGCAATGTGAATTTTAATATGTGAAAATCACTCGTGTATGTCCAAGTCATTTGAGGCTGGCAACCGCAGCGTATAGAATGATGATTCATGAACCACCACTGCACGGGCTGGTGATTGCTTTGTTGCTAGTTTCTTAAAGAGAAATAAAAGGAAATCCCAGGTTCATTTGGAGCATGGAGGACATGATGAAAGAAATGATGTACATTCCAAGTATAAATACTTACTGTTTCAAAGCAGTGTAAATGTCCATATAAACATATTCACTTTAAAATTAATGTAAGTTTCAAACTTTTCAATCAGTATAAACATAAATAAAAACATCTTCAATCAGTGGAGATGCAAATGTAAACAGACTATCTGTATTATTAACCTTTCCATTTAAATGTAATGTAAAGCTAAAGCTATTCAATTTAAATGTAAAGAAAGATTTATCCCAAGGGATTAAATTTAATTCTCATTGGGGGTAAATTCAGAGATAAATGACATGGTAGAATAGAAGAAGGGGGGCACATAACAATGTGTCGGAAAGTGCTATACTCAGAAGAGCGTTTGTCTCTATTCTATTACCACAAATATTGGTGGTACCAGCAGAAAGTACTATCTCTGGAACCAAGTAAAGGTAGAAGTGGACTGACGTTGTGCGAGACGCCATCACAAGAGGGTCTAATAGACAGACGCAGGACCAGCCTGGCCGTTACTCCTTGACGTTCTAGGAACGTGCGGCGCCTTTAGCCTTGACCAGCGACGAGCGAGAGCAGTGTAAACAGAACCCATCAACGGGAGCAGAAACTACTATTGGCAGCTAAGTGAAAATACATACGCTGTCAAAGTGAATTTTTTTCCATCATTTCTACTCTAAATAAATGATGAAACTTTTCTTTTACACTATTCAGATTATTTTCAAATTATTAAATTTTGTAATTTGTAATGTTACAAATTTAACTTCAATTTAATCATTTTAAAGTTACCGCATGTTTGTCTCGGTCAATTTACCACACACACTCTAAACAGAGCTATACCAGAATAATAAGAATTCCACTGAGTAAATCAGGGATGGGGGCTTAAACGAGCTGAAATTAATTCCTTCACAAAAGTTGTCGGCAGATTCTAGAATTAACGTGCTCAGCCAAAGCAGCATTGTTTTCGCTTATCTGAATATCTTGTGAATACTCACTTTGTAATAGAAGTGTCATTACCCTTCTATTTACATCTCTGCCAAGAGTAATCTTGTGTGAAGGTAGATACCTTTGAAGCCCATATTAGATACTCTTGAGTTTTGACCACTGTTGGACCACTACTGCAAAGCAGGAAAAACAATACCGTCACATAAATAATTACATCAGAAGAATTGCAGGAACGACATCCTGTATATACATGGTGGCATATCTGAAGCCATCCTTATATGACCACCAGCTATGCACAGTGCTACAGTATACATATGTGGAAGTGAACCTTGTCGTAGATTTTATTGAGATAGGTTGAAGATGTTTAAGGTCCCGTCTGAGCAGAGGTGATAATGGTAAACTATGTGAGAATAAGGGGTAAGAAATAGCTTTTTTCCACGAGGGGGTGAGAGTATAAGAGAAAGGACAGTCTCTGGCTTGAGTAATTGCTCTAACCCCAGCCTATCTCACGACAATATTTAACTAGACTCCCTTTCTCTCCTGGTACATATATATACGAGTTACACTCCACTTACATATACACAATTCTGTGACATAATACGTACAGACGTGAACCAAGCTATGGATAACATATAATGGGCAGGGGTTTGACCAACACGATAACTTAGGTTTATTATGTTTATTATCTTAAAGAAATCACATACAATAATATTATCTATCAGAAGGTATAGTTTACAGACATTAAAAAATGCAAGAAAATGTATTAACTCAATAGGCTCTCCTCTATTGTAAAGGGATCCCAAAGTAGATCCCGACAGAGGTAATTAACCCAAAAAGATTACAGTTAATAATAATATATATAGGGATAGACGATAAAGTAAAAGAACCAAGTCTCTAGTTAATCTGTCCTGAAACAAAGAAGACAAGAAAATGATATAACAGTATTTGCGAACCCGAAAAGACTGAAGTGAGTATGATGATTATACAAAATATGAAATATTCATTTCTCTTTCTTACAGTCTGTCAGTCTGTGGCCACAAGCAATCAGCAATCACACTTACCTACTACTCTTTAACACATCTGTGTATCTTTGACATATTTCAGGGTGGTGCTATCCAAGGGACCCCAGTTCCTCCAAGAATGATTAATTTTTCCTAATGGGGAACGTCCGCTTAAATAATGCTAATATTATGTGTCAAAAAGTTCACGTCAGGTAGTGCAGGTAAATATATATTGCGATCAAAATGTTCACCATGGGCAGCACACAGATGTCCGATATTTAAGGAAAATGTCTGGTGGGTACACTGTTAGAAAACCAATAAGGATAAGCAAAGGATCTCCTATCTGTTTTTATCTCTCACTCTGGGGTTGGGTGCCGGTTATGGACCCAAGTATTCTTTTTTCTGGATAAATTCACTTGAGAAAAGAAAAAAAAACTACGATAGTCAATATTCTGGAAACAATGTTTATATATATAGATATTTGGCCACCACAGGCGGATCAGATTTGCTGTGAACAATCTGGGTACTTTCTTGTCCAGTTCTGATGTTTTATTCTTTAAATGTTTATATGTGGGGACTCTCTCTCTCTCTCTCTCTCTCTCTCTCTCTCTCTCTCTCTCTCTGAGAAGACAAGAGAACTGCACAGGTCCAAATTTAAGACCCAATAATATTTTAAGAATGTTCTCTGGAGCTATTCAGACCGCTAGATCACAGGGTTGATCGCCTAGATGTAGAAAATCAAACATTTTAACAATGATATCATTATTATATTCTACACTCGTTAGGTAAGACCTCTAGATCACTCCGGTATTAAACTATATTTAAAACCCACAAAACTCTAGTAATTCGCAAAATTACGCATGATGAATAAAAGTATATTTATCTCTAATTATCAGTCGCCTAGCGTATATTAATTAATTTAAAGCGTCTCTTACTGGGGGAATAGCAAGAAATTAAATTTACTTATTACAGCTGGAACTATTTAATAAGCTTATTTAATAAACACAGAAATCCCAGTGAAAACATTAACACGTTAAGGCACTCAAAATTCTAATATATGATTACCGCCACACAAGGAAAATGACACTCTCCGTGAATCTCATAAATTCTTTCTATATAAAACTCCAAGATTCGCGCTAGCAGATATCACCAATTCCTGGGGCAGACTGATGATGAATTTTCTAAAACTGCGGTAATATACTGAATCGGCCCATGTCCCCATGACTGGCAAACGCCCCTGCGAATTCTTCGTCCATTCTATTATCAGGTGTTAAACAGAGGGTGCTGATCTCGGCTCTTGACATTGTAACCTGATCTCCGGTGGTCTGCCTCTCTGTGGGAATGTCAGTAAGAGATACCGCCGCGAGAGAAGACAACAAAAGGGCGAATGTCCAGATAACTTATGGCATATCAAACCAGCAATCGTGGGAATGACTCGAGTTATTTAGTTGTAAGAGAGAAAAGGGGGACTGAGGGATTAAAGAAAGAGAGGCCCGATTTTCATACGTCACAGTCGTCCCCTCTTAAAGACATGAAACCATTTCCTGTTTCATTTATGACAATGGAGCTCTCTTGATCAGTAACTTGCAGGTGATTGTTGTTTTCGCTTTCCACCTCCTCTTCCGTGCTACAATTTCTACTCATAAAATCTGCTCCCACGTTCTGTTTTCCCGGAATGTATTCCACTTTGAAAGAGTACACGCTTAGTAGCAAGGCCCAGCGCATGATCCTCGCGTTGAATTCCTTATTCGCTTCAAGAAAAGCTAAAGGAGCGTGGTCTGTTTGCACCGTGAATGTTACTCCGTAAAGATATTCATGGTATTTCCTTATGCCATGAACAAGTGCTAGACACTCTCTTTTGACGGTGGAATAGTTACGTTCTGCAGCATTCAGTTTACGGCTGCCATATGCAACTGGAAATAACAGATTCGGATCGGTGTCATCTGCTTTGAGCAGGGTTGACCCGATGCCCTGACCCGAAGCGTCGACCCGCAATATAAAAGGTTTCTTGAGGTCAGGTAGTCTCAAAATGGGGTATTCAGACAATTGACCTTTTAAAGTGACGTAAGCTTGTTCGCACTTCGAATCCCAAATAACCTTGTCCGGGCGCTCTTTTTTTGTAAGGTCAGTAAGGGGTGCCGTTAGCCCGTTGAAATTCTTGATAAAATTCTGATAGTAAGCACACAGTGATAGAAAAGAACGGGTGTCTTTCTTCGTTCGGGGTCTTTTTGCTGCAACTATTTTCTCAATGTTCTTGGTAACTGGCCACATGCAGCCTTGAGAAATGGTATGTCCCAGGAAGTCTAGCTTTTGAAATCCGATGAGACATTTGCTAGGTCTGGCTGTGAGGCCAGTTTCCTGTAGTCGCCTGAAGAGCATAGCAACCGTAGCAATATGTTCATCATAGTTTTCCGATGCAATTAATATGTCATCCATGAAATTATTGTTACGGTGTTATTTTTAAATGATGGCGTCTGCTGGGGTTTACCCATGTGCAAACGTTTAGGGGTCATTAGTATTTATAGAATATGTCGATATTTTACGGTATAGTGAACGCGAAATATATGCGGAGATGATGACGCATTCGCGTTGGGTAGGTCACGCCGGGTGACTTGGTTACTGGGCCTTTGTTACGTTATCCGTCAAGCATGAAGGTCGTGTCTTGTAATTCTTCCAAGGAATTAAGGCTGAGTATATAGCCTATATTTTATAGATGAATCGATGTAGACTTCAGGGTCAGTTCGGAAATTAATCTAAGCATGAGATTAATTAAATTAAACTAATAATGGAAGAAGAATCGTATTGTGATTCAATTTGTAGATGTCAAGAACTCATGTGCTCATTTCTGGCTGTTGATTAAACAGCGCATGTATATAGCCACGATGTTCTTCTGACACATTGTTTTGACACGGACGGACATGAATACTATGCATGTAATTTCCTAATGAACTATGTATGAACTATATCTGGATGTACCACAATGTGAACTGTTCTTCGTGCGTCAATTTTGTATTAAATATTGGACTCAATCGAAGGCTTACCACATTCCTTTGATTACGTTTGATTGCTTCAACTTTGCATTGTTGATGGTCCTTTGACCTGGTGAACTCTCTTCTTGTAAGAAGTTATAGAAATAAATGGATCAGTTCGTACGGAGCCGGGGTTTGCTTGGACACAAGTGGCGTAACGATAATTAAGCAAGCATCCCAACTGAACTTACAATCATAGAACAAGGGACCCTCCAACACCAGTAAACCACCCACGCAACAGTGGTGGCCATTGTGGTAGGGAACTGGAATTTTATTGAAGAAAAATACTCAAGATTAGCAAGTTGAAAGAAATAATTTTCCTTCGAGCAAAAATGAACACTTTTTCTATCTACACCGATGACGTCACACCCGCTTGGCAACAGGATGAATCAGCTGTAGTGATGGCAGCCGCACTTCAACGTCTTCGAAGAAAAAAAATTATTTATAAACGTTTCATTGAACATTGCAAAATTAGATTCATTCAACATGAGCAGTAAATATAGGTCCTACTGTCCGTTGGCGAAGCAAGCACTGTATGAATCTATCGAGGCAAAAAGATAAGTAACTCATTTTGAAGGTTACAATAAGTCAGTCCTATTTGTCCTACAAATGCCATGTTCTTCTTTTTTTTTTTTTTATGTAGCCATGTTATATCTTGTTTCTGTCCGTTTACATGTAGTGGGAGGTAGGATGGGAATCGGAATTGAACTTATGGCTTTTCGAATGTCAAGCTCAATTTCGATCGTTCTTAGGGCTGTGAATTAATAGCACCTCGCGAAGAAAGCGTCGAATTATCGTTATCGGTGATCGTTCGGGTTCGGTCTTGCATTAATTCACTTTGCATGTTAGGTGTATAGTCATGTTATAACTGTTGTTTTCATGTGTATTTGGTTCTTAAATTTTATTCATTTACAGTCCTATGTTCGTAATCTATCTTGTTATTCTGATCTAGCTATCTTTTATTTTAATTAAATGTATTGTATTAACGTCAAATGAGTCCTGTGACGTCATCTTTCATAGTACCAAATATGTTCGTTTCCTCAGTTAACCTTCACCCTTCTACATTTCCGGTTAGTACACTTGGTTTTATAATAGCATTTATTTTTGTGAAAGTGTCACTTTTGTATTGTGCTCCTGTTCTGTAATCCTTGGTTAACCCATTTGTATTGTTTGTATTCATTACATATTTTATTAATTTAATATTAATGCTATAATTTCTTCATTAATTATAGTGTAGATGAATATGATTAAATTTTTATCAGCTTTGATGAGGAATTAGGGACTTTGCACATATTTGCAGTAGTGGTCCTAGAAATGGGCAATGCACTTTATGCCTCATGATTATGGCATAATATATAATGATTAATTATTAAAACTTTATAACATATTAATACATATTTAATATAAATTAGTACACTTTCTCTGTACTATATTGTGAACTTAGTGACAATTAAGACTAATTATTTGGGGATAATACACATAATTATTAAATATTAATATTAAGCGCTTGATATAATTTCAGCAGCTTATATAACTAACTATCATAACTATTTATGATAGATATCAGTGAGTATATATATATAATATTTTTACAAAATATTATAGATTGTGGAACTTATACATAACAATACAGTAATATTACAATTTCTTGTATTAATTATTCATTCGTTGAGTAATTATAATTATCGACATAGATTATATTGTTGATTACAATACATAAGTAATTGAATACTTAAATAAATTAACTCTAAGAATGCTTACCTTGGACCATTTCATTAAATTGGAAAAGATTGTAATAAAAAGGGAGAGGCACTCCTTGAATTTGCTGAACAACAACTAGCAAGATATAAAGCAGAGATGGAAGAACTTGAAAGAAAAGAGGCTGAAAAGAAAACTATTGCTAAAGCAGAGAGAGAAGAATTAAGACAAGAAGAGGAAAGAAAGATAGCAAGAGATGAAATCCTACGGATTGAAGAAGAGAATAAATTGAAACGACAAGAAATCATACTACAGCAAGAAATGGAATTGCAACGGCTTAAATTGGAAACAGCAAAACTTAATTCGCAGAGTGCTGCAGCAAATCAAAATGATATTGCTCAATCTGGATCTTCATCCACCCGACTTAAAGGTAATTATTACTTTAAACTACCACCATTCAAGTTACACGTGGATGACCTTTCATCGTGGCTGGCGCGCTTTGAGGATATATGTAAGGTCAATAACCTTGACAAAACTGCATGGGCACTTAAACTTAAGGAATTTCTGGATGGCGAACCTGCAAGTGCAGCACAAAACATTGATCCTACATTAGCAACAGATTATGAGGCCATTAAGACGTTGTTATTACGTCGTTTCCACTTGAACGAAGAGGCATGTAGATTACGTTTCAAAAGTTTATTGCCAGATAACAATAAAGATTTCACAGGTTTTATTGCTAACATACGCAATACTTTTAACAGATGGGTTGAACTGGCAGGTGTCAACAAATCTTACGACAAGTTAGTCGATTTGTTATTAAGGGATAAAGTATTATCTTCTGTCAGCTCACCATTCTTTGCTTATTTGCAAGAAAGAAAACCAGAAACAATTGATGAGTTAGAAAAAATTTCTTTAAATTACTGTACAGCACATCCGAATGCTAATATTTCTGGCTCGTTGATAAGAGAACCACTTCCTGTAGCCTCCAATATGGCATATAATAATAACAAACCGAGAACACACAGTGTGGACAGAGGTAGGTTCAAAGGAAACTATGACAATAATTTTCATAAGGGACAGAATAACTTCAACAATAACTTTAATAGAGGAAGACAACAAACCAGAAATTATTCACCTCAGTCAAGATACAACAGTAATCCTCGCAACTCAAGTTATAATCGGTCATATCAATATAATAATGATAACAATTGGAAGAATGGCGATAATTATAACTCGAGACATCGAGATAACAATTATAATAGACGACAACGAGATAATTCAACTAATTATTCTCGTAATCGTTCCCATTCTCGTGGATCTTCACATTATAACCATAATACCGGGGCAGCAGTGACAAATGATATCACCCCTAAGGTTCAGGTTCCACCTAACGATAATACAATGAATTCTTCTGCTGCATGCTTTGCTATAAATTATAACGTGGCAAATAGTTGCCCACAATGCAATCTTATTTTTCAGAAGGCAAAGGAGACAGTGCTAAACTGCGGACACATTACACCAGAAGTAGGTCTTGCAGCCAATGATGGAACAGGCTCTCTGATTTTTAACAGAGGGATAGTAAATGGTTCTGTAGTTTCTGTATTGAGAGATTCGGGGTCCACAACCATTGGAGTGCGACAGTCGCTGGTACATCCTAGCTGTGCAACGGGGGAATATGTCCGTTGCATGACTTTTGGGGGAACTATTGAGTTTTACCCCACAGCTATTATTCATGTTAACACACCTTTTTTCACAGGTAACGTGAAGGTATGCATGCTGAAAAAGCCAATAGCAGACCTTATGGTGGGTCGCATACACGGCAGCAAGGATTGTTCACCAGAAGATATTATTGAATGGGAGAGACACAATCTATGCACTGGAAACGCCGTGACAACTAGAGCTCAGACTATACTCATGGAGAGTGTCAATGTTAATAATATGGATGCAGAAAAACAGGAGAATATTGAGGTCAATTCACCTATTGACAGGGAATCATTTGCTAACAAACAAAAAAATGACAAATCTCTAAATAAATTTTTTAAACTTGTTAATAAGGTTGATAATTTAACTTCAGGTAATAAGAACAAACATTGGTTTATTATGAAAAATGATATACTAATTAGATGTTTTAGTGATAAATCACTGGTAAAACAACAAGTGATGGTACCGGCTGCTTTTAGACGGTACATTCTTCAACACGCACATGACTCGCAGTGTGCAGGACATATGGGATATACTCGAACACGATCTCGAGTATTATCTTCATTCTTTTGGCCAGGAGTGTCACGTGATATTTCGCAATATGTACGTTCTTGTACTACGTGCCAGGAAGTGAAAGCACGTGGAGCTTTTCACACGGCGCCTATTCAGGCTTGCGATATCTCAGTACGACCTTTTGACAAGATGGCCATAGACATAATTGGTCCACTTCTACCATCTGCGAGAGGACATAGATTTGTTCTCACGTGCATTGATTTATGCACACGATGGCCAGAAGCCATTCCATTGAAGACGACCACTACCACAGATGTAGCTGATGCATTACATCTAATTTTCTCTAGAATAGGGTTTCCTAGAAAATTATTATCTGACCATGGGTCGCAGTTTATATCAGATACCATGAAGGAGGTAATGAAAACCTGGAACATTGATAGGAACTTGAGTAGTATTTATCATCCCATGAGTAACGGTGCAGTTGAAAGACTTAACCGTACGCTTAAGCAACTTTTACATAAGGTTACTGTTAAACACCCTCAGGACTGGGACAGAGCACTCCCAGCTGTCCTATTTGCTTACCGAGAGGTGCCACATGAACAAACTGGCTTCTCTCCATTTGAGTTGGTATTTGGTGCCCCTCCAAGAGGTCCTATGGGACTGATAAAAGATTTATTAATTGATGCAGAGATGACTCAGGACACTCAGTCATCTTATGAGTATGTGATTAATCTTCGGAATAATATTATTGAGTCTTGCCAATTGGCAACAGCTTCTTCTGAGGCTGCAAAAGCTAAGGCTCGATCTATACAAAACCGATCTAGACGATTACGCCAATTATTCCCGGGCGATGAGGCTTATGTATTACTCCCTCACAATAACAATAAGTTATTGATCTCATGGACTGGTCCTTATAAGGTTACTGATAAAATTTCAGACGTTGATTACGTCTTAGATATCAAGGGACACAGAAAGATATTCCATATTAATATGCTCAAGCAATTTCATACACGTCCTATACACTTACAGTCAATTTTTCATGAATTAGATGACAATACTGTATCTACTTGTCATTATTCTAATCTATCTGTTATACAGGAGGAAGAATCTTCTTTTCCTGAAGTGCAGATGCCTTTACCTGTACTTACTGTCCAATCTACTGAATCTTGGCGTGATGTGACCATTTCTTCTACGGTTACACCGCAACAGCATCAACGCGTTGCTGATCTTCTACAATCTTTCCCAGATGTGTTAACTGATGTACCGGGTTGCACATCTGTAATTAGTCACGATATTATTCTGAACGATGATACACCAATTCGTGTTCATCCTTATTCTGTACCTCTACATTTTCTGAGTAAGACATCTCAGGAACTCGAACAGATGATATCATTAGGTATTATTGAGACTAGTACATCTCCATTTTCTTCTCCTTTAGTCATTGTCCGGAAAAAGGACAACAACATACGTTTATGTGTTGACTATAGGAAACTTAATGCGCAGACAGTACCAGATAGCGAACCACATCCTATCCTTGACGATTTACTTCCTCGTCTATCCAATGCTACACTTTTCACTAAAATTGACTTAACTAAAGGTTATTGGCAGATTCCACTAACCGAAAGAGCCAAATACTACACAGCATTCTCAACTCCACGAGGTCTTTACCAGTGGAACGTGATGCCTTTTGGGCTAATGAATGCTCCAGCTACCTTTATTCGCATGATGCGAACAATTTTATCAGGTAGATCAGATATAATTACCTATATTGACGACATATGTTTGTTCAGTTCATCATTTGAGGAACATTTTTTGGGTCTTAAATCAGTTTTGGAAATATTGCGGGATAACCATTTAACCGCTAAACCAACTAAGATTCAAATAGCGTGTAATGAGATAACATTCCTGGGACACATTATTGGATCGGGACGTATCCAAACAATTCCCAGTACGGTTTCTAAAATATTAAATTTATCTGTTCCTCAAACGAAGAAACAGGTTAGGAGTCTGTTAGGTTTAATCCAATACTATAGCAGATTTGTACCTCACCTATCATCCATCACGGCTGTCCTGTCTTCGTTACTAAAGAAGAATATGCCTTTAAGGATAAATTGGACAGACGAATGTGACAAAACCTTTCGCACTATCTTAAAAAATATTTTCATGTCTACCTATTTTAAGAATACCAGATGCTTCTAAAAAGTTTGTTCTACGTACAGATGCGAGTAATTACGGACTCGGGGCATGTCTACTGCAATATCATGATGATGTCCTTCACCCCGTAATGTATGTCTCACGCAAACTGAAACCTCCTGAGACAAAATATTCCACTGTGGATCGAGAATTGCTCTCCGTAATCTGGGCAATTACAAAGTTGGAGAAATTTTTACTGGGATCACCATTCCTGATCCAGACTGATCAGAAATCAGTGGCAGCATTACGTCGCTCAAATCATAAAAGTGCTAAACTTGCACGTTTTGCTATTACGTTGCAACCCTACGAATTCGAGATACAGTCGATACCTGGAACTGAAAACGTCATCGCCGACACGTTGTCCAGACATCCTACGGATTCTGAATGAATTTTCAATTTCACGAAAAATTTTCTGACTAGTCAAGCATTACATTTGCAATAAACAGTATTGATATCAAGTCAGAATATTCAACAATTCAGTTGGACTTCCTACCTAAATAAGGACATTTCGAAATAAACTATGGTGATCAAAATTATCAAGATTTACGGATCGTTTGAAGGTTTGAACTTCAATTCCACTTTGAGTATCACTCAAAATAAACAATCTCTGATGAAGAAGGGACAGATACTTTGATGACTTAGTCAATTAACTTTCAAATTTTAATAAAGGAACTAACAATGAATGGATCATCAAATCATAATTTGATAATATGAACCTTGTGTCTTAATGAATTTTCATACAATTCAACAGGAGGTAACAACGATTGGATCTTCATGTCCCATATTATTAATTTTTCTAAATTAGTATATAATAGATAATAAAGTCAAAGTGTGATGAAATAAAAAAAATAAAATATACTAAGAAAAGATGAAACAAAAGAATATCACACCAATTAAACCTTTTAATTAGTGTAATTATCAAGGTAATGGATAATACATTATGACATTTCATATATATAGTTAAAATGTATGAATTTTTTCTGTTCTTTTGATTATGTCAATTTAATTAGGTGTCTATCCTTACACTTCATTTTCACACACATTCTAATTTAATGTAGACTTTAATATTTGGTTTTAATTGTCCGTACTTCTCAATTTTATTTCTTTTACTCTCTTATACTATTTCTCATTTTCTTCAATTAGATATTAATTAGTTAATACCATACGTACATACTATAATTAATTATTTTAATTTTAGTTAGTTAGAATAATTTAATAATAACACCTCACATTATTAGTTAGTCTATACATACAACAAATTAATTAGTTAATTAATTAGTGACAGTAACATTTACTTGTTTAATATAAGTTATATGTATGATATGACGTTGATTTTATTATAAGATATTACTGACATGACTGCGACACTGTTCTAGATAGAACATCGTAGTTCATACGTCGTGTTTTGTTAAATTTTTGATTAATATTGTTCAAAAAAAAAAAAAAAAAAATCTATTTCATAGATTTTTTTTTTTTTGCCCCTGTCTGACAGGAAATCTGTTACGGTGTTATTTTTAAATGATGGCGTCTGCTGGGGTTTACCCATGTGCAAACGTTTAGGGGTCATTAGTATTTATAGAATATGTCGATATTTTACGGTATAGTGAACGCGAAATATATGCGGAGATGATGACGCATTCGCGTTGGGTAGGTCACGCCGGGTGACTTGGTTACTGGGCCTTTGTTACGTTATCCGTCAAGCATGAAGGTCGTGTCTTGTAATTCTTCCAAGGAATTAAGGCTGAGTATATAGCCTATATTTTATAGATGAATCGATGTAGACTTCAGGGTCAGTTCGGAAATTAATCTAAGCATGAGATTAATTAAATTAAACTAATAATGGAAGAAGAATCGTATTGTGATTCAATTTGTAGATGTCAAGAACTCATGTGCTCATTTCTGGCTGTTGATTAAACAGCGCATGTATATAGCCACGATGTTCTTCTGACACATTGTTTTGACACGGACGGACATGAATACTATGCATGTAATTTCCTAATGAACTATGTATGAACTATATCTGGATGTACCACAATGTGAACTGTTCTTCGTGCGTCAATTTTGTATTAAATATTGGACTCAATCGAAGGCTTACCACATTCCTTTGATTACGTTTGATTGCTTCAACTTTGCATTGTTGATGGTCCTTTGACCTGGTGAACTCTCTTCTTGTAAGAAGTTATAGAAATAAATGGATCAGTTCGTACGGAGCCGGGGTTTGCTTGGACACAAGTGGCGTAACGATAATTAAGCAAGCATCCCAACTGAACTTACAATCATAGAACAAGGGACCCTCCAACACCAGTAAACCACCCACGCAACAATTATGGATATGGGGACTTTGCAAGGGTTCTAAAAGCTTCCTCATCATTCTGGTGAAGACTCCTGGTGCGTTGTGCAATCCGAACGGCATTACGTTGAAAGTCTAGTGTCCTTCACTGGTGCTAAAAGCTAACAAAGGCTTAACTTCCTCCTTGACTGGTATTTGGTAGTAAGTTTTACTCAAGTCAATCTTTGAGAAAATTCTTGTCTTGCTAAGCTTAGTGAACAGCTCAGAAGCGCTCGGTAGAGGTTCGGGCTGGAATTCCGTAACTGTGTTAAGTAAACGGTAATCTATGCACAGCCGAACTTCCTTATTGGGCTTCTGTAACAGTACTACACTCGAACTATAAGGAGAGGTAGACTCACTGATAATTTCTGCTTGACGCAGCTTGTCTATTTCTCCAAGTAGTGCATCAGCTTTAGCGTATGGAATGGGGTACACTCTGGTTCGAACAGGGGTCTCGTTGGTCAGTTTCATATCGAATTCTATGAGATTTGTTCGACCAGGTACATCCGTTAAGACTGCAGTGTACTGTTTCAGTAGCGCCCTGGTTTCTGTCTGTTGTGCTTCCGAGAGATTTTCGCCGAATTTGACATCTTTGAAAGATTCCGTTTGTTGCAATGGATAGTCCATGCAACTATCGTCATCTTCCTCATCTTCCGTCGCTATGGCGACCGCCAGGAGATGTTCGGAGGACGGCACCGGTCTTTCCAAGTATTTCTTTAGCAGATTTACGTGGTAGACCTTCTCCTTTCCTTTAATAGAGATCTTGTAGTTAGTGCGGGAGATCTTTTTAAGGACGGTAAACGGCCCTTGCCATCCGATGCGAAGTTTGTTGTTTCCGGTTGGAAGTAGCAACAAAACTTTCTCCCTTGGTTGGAGTTCTCTCTCTTTCGCTGCTTTATTGTATCGTTGAGCGTGCTTTGCGCGTGCTTTCTTAAGGTTGGTTGTTGCTAGGTCCCATCTTAGTTGTAACCTTTCCTTGAGCTCTGATACATATTTGCTTGCTGAGACGACTGTCTCATCAGCCTTCTGGTCTGTCAGGGACCGAAGTAAGGCTTCTAGCGGCCCCTTTATAGGTCTGCCAAATAACAGTGTAGCTGGTGGAAATCCTGTAGATGCCTGGGGAACCTCCCTGTAGGCGAATAAGGCTGCAGGAATGAAAAGGTCCCAATCTTCAGGTTTCTCTTGTCCCAGCTTACGTAACATCATGGTGAGGCTTCCGTTAACACGTTCTACTAACCCACTTCCGGCCGGATTATAAGGGCTTGTGTAGATGTGCTGGTTCGTCAAGATCTTAAAGATCTCCTCCATTAACAGGCTACGGAATTGGGATCCGTTATCCGTCAAAACTTGTTGAGGGAATCCCAACCGTGTAAAGATTTGCACGAGGGCTTCTGTGACATGCTTGGAATCCGTGCATGTTAGCGGTATAGCTTCTGCCCACATAGTGCATGTGTCGACTAAGGTCAGGATAAACCTGTTCCTTCGTTTAGTCCTTTCTAAGGGTCCTACAATGTCGACAGCAACCCGTTCAAATGGAGTCCCCACTACTGGCATTTCACCCATAGGAACCGGGGGTGTCCAATGCTTGGGTGCCACACGTTCGCACTGGGCGCAGGATTTCACGTACCTGATAATATCAGAGTTCATTCCTGGCCACCAATAGTGAGTCGATATTCGCTGCATAGTGGCGTTTTGTCCCATATGTCCGCTAAAGGGAAGAGAGTGCCCCATTTCTAAGATTTGGTCTCTGTACTGTTTCGGTACTAGGAGCTGGTTATGCCCTTGATCAGGTTTGCCCGTTCTGCGATACAGTACACCATCCTTAGAGAAGATGTCTCCGTTGTGTCTGGGGTCCTTAGCCATGGGCAGTTTCTTAAAGCAGGGCTCCAAGGTAGGGTCCTTTTGTTGCGCCTCTTTTAGTTCCATAGGTAACACATTTGGCGCAGGCTCCCGTTCCTTCTGGGCTTGCAATCTTGTGGTTACTGCTGCCACAATCGGCTCTTTCGGTCTCCCAATAAACACGTATCTACATCCAAGTATAACTGGGTAGATAGGATCATCCATAATGGCCGCTTTAATAACACCTCTGACAAAATCAGAGTGTATTTCCACCAGTGCGATGGGAAGCGTCCTGGGTGCGTCACTCTTGAAAACTCCACATAGTTTGACGGTGTCTTCTGTCTCTTGACCGGGTTTGACCAGGTGCCTTGCGACTATACAGTCAAAGGATAAACCCGTGTCAAAAAGACAAGATGTTGAAGTCCCGTTCAAAATAACAGTTCCTCGCATTGAGGGCCTCTCCCCCTCAGGTTGAGAATCACTGACATTGATTCTTCCTTGCGAGGCTGTTTGCAAGCATCTGATGCGATTTGGCCCGATGTGCTTGCCCTGATCAGATGTCCCGTGCGCAGGGGGTTTTCCTTTGTCACCCTGTCCTTTCTGGCCACGCTGCCACGTAGGACGGTGGGGTTGATCAGGATTGTTGTGGGTGGGATATCTGGTTTTGAAGAATTTCGATTTTTCCTGTGGAGGATGTTGGGGTACGGCTTCTCGTTGGTTATGGTGATGGGAAGAACGGGAAGACTGCTCTAGATTATTTTTTCGAGCAGGCTCATCTGTCGGTTTGCGTTTGGTGCTGGGAAGCTCGGCCATAGCATTTATGTACCGTTCAGACTTACTGAGAATGTCATCTAACTTGACTGCGCCTTGTTCAGCCAGGAATCTACGGGTTTCACTTGACAAAGTGGTTTTTATTTGTTCTATAAGAACGAACTCCTCAAGACCTTCGTAGGTGAGAGGGAGCTCGGAAAGCTCCATGCACTTTGTCAAATATCCCTTCAGCCGTGAAGAAAACTGCTGAAATGTTTCAGTGCTCTCCTTTCTGCTGGTTCTGAACATTTGCAGAAACTTACGAGCGTTCATTTCGAAACGCTCCAGTAAAGCCTTCTTTAGCATGTCGTAGTTGTCTTGACTGCTTCCCAGTTTCATGTAGACTTCATAAGCACTGCCTTTCAAAGCCTGTGAAAGCTTTAGGCACCACCGGGAACTCTCTAACCCATACAGATTTGCCATTCTCTCAAATTTTTCTAGAAACGAGTCAATTTTCTCATTGAAGCTTGGGAAGGGTTCCAGGGCGAAAGACATAGCTGTGAGTTGGGGAGAATGAGTGCTGGAGTGATCAGTTAACGATGAATGGGGAGATGATGGCTCTCCATTGCTGGAAGTAGAGGCAGCCCCGCGACTTTGGACTTCTAGAGCCTTAAGCGCCAACTCGTGCTGTCTCTCCTTCTCTCGTTCCTCGTATTGTCTCTCCTTCTCTCTTTCGTTTGCCCTGCGAGCTTCCATCTCTGCCTCAATTTTCTTCTGCTCTAATAGAGATTGACGCTCTTCCGCTTCTTTCCTATCCGCTTTATCTTCCTTCTCTCTAGCTTCTGCTACTTTCTGCTCCGCGTCATATCGGTCAAGTTCTGTGTTGACGAACACGGTCACTTCCTCTCATTGCAATCCTGTCTCCCTTGCTTCCTCTCTCAGCATAGTCCTAAGTTTTACACGCTCAGCCATGTTAGAGAACTGAATGCCACTCACCCGAGGAAAAAAGAAGGAAAGAAGGAGAAAAACTATATCCTTAGCCGCTTACGAGAAAAACCAACAAAGAAGTTATTCTTTACCCTGAGATACCTCCTCCTGTTATCAGTTTACTAATCTATCGCTGTTATCTCTGGCACTTAGGCTCCTAATACAGACGACTTAATCCAAAAGTGGTAGATCAGATAACCTGGAAAAACTACTTTTACTAACGGTGGAGAAAAAATATTTTTATTTAAAAAACAATTTAAGGAGAAAAAAAAATTTCCTTAAACCGCGACCGATTGATTAATTTCATTATTTTTCTTCATGGGCATTATCTC
Source organism: Oreohelix idahoensis (assembly GCA_024509875.1). Taxonomy (NCBI): domain Eukaryota; kingdom Metazoa; phylum Mollusca; class Gastropoda; order Stylommatophora; family Oreohelicidae; genus Oreohelix; species Oreohelix idahoensis. The sequence goes on from JAMPIV010014419.1 coordinate 168,893, forward strand.
TTGTCAAATTTAAACTCCACCCCAAAACTCGCCCACTGAAGTCAGTTAAGAGAAGGGACGTTATTAACTTGACTAAAAGTCAGAACAAGCCGTCCTTTGCTTAGCTCAACTCTGCTGCTTAAAAAAAAAAACCCTAATGATTGATAAACAATCACGCGAAATAGCGGTCTGTTACAAAATTACCAAATATCATATATTCAACAAAGATTATTATCAAAACAAGTTTCCCGTAACTATTGCTGTGGTAAGAAACAAATCCTATATGTGTGTATGGTCAAACACCCAGTAACTAAGAGCGTTGTCTAGGGGGTAATTATTTATTCCTTAAATCACAAGACAAACTCACAACACACTCTATCTAGATGAAACTTCTGATTCAGTATCAGACTTTAGACATTTATCTAGAATCAAACTTGGATCTTAATCCCGCGATGAGCCGACCATTTATGTCGTAGATTTTATTGAGAACTCCGCCAATGCCGGTCCCAAGCCCGGATGAAAAAGGAGGAGGGCGGCCTGCATGGAGGCCGTAAGGAGGCAGCCCCTCCACCATGAAAAGGCACAACAGGCCAATCACCTGTTTGCTTTAAATCATGATTACGCGAACTACAAGAGAGAAAACCGGACTGATTCTAAAGGCGACGAACTGGAACGGACTACGGACTACGACTTATGGAACTTGGAACACAAGAAGTATAAATGGGAAGGAAGAGGAGCTGGTGGAAGAGATGAGGAAAGCAAAACTAGAAATCCTGGCTATAACGGAAACGAAGAAAAAAGGACAACGAGTCATGGATCTCGATGGCAACACGTTGCTCTACAGTGGTGTACCCATATCTGAAAGAGCTAAAGGGGGCGTGGGTTGCATTGTGGCCCAAAATCAAAAGATAGTATCAAGGGATGGAACTTTGTCTCGGAGCGCATTATGGTTGTAAAACTAAAAGAAGGAGAAACCATAGTCAACCTGGTCATAGTGTATGGGCCAAATGAGGATGAGAGAGCAGAGGTCAAGGAGGAATTCTTCGAGCTGCTTCAAAGGACAGTGGATGACTGCCTAGATGAAGTTATTATGCTCGGAGATTTTAATGCCAGAGTTGGAAATGACCATGCTAGATGGGGTGGAGTTATCGGAAGATATGGAGAAGATACTCTCAATGACAATGGAAAGCGACTCCTTAGATTCTGCAGTGAGCAGAATCTGATCATTACAAACACAAAGTTCCCCCATAAGCGCATACATGTATACACTAGATGTGAACCAACCAAGAATGAGAAGTCACTGATCGACTATGCCATTGTTCGGAGAAGCTCATTCAGATATGTCCGAGATGCAAGAGTCTGGAGGGGGCCAGAGATTGGAAGTGATCACTACCTACTAACAATCAAACGAACAACTGAAAGAGTTGCTCAGCCTAGGAACTGCCCAACATCACGCAAGAAACCAAGTAAACGAGCAGGAGAAATGAGCATTAGGACCTACAAGCTGAGAGAGCCAGAAATTAAGACCAGATATCAGGGGCTTATTGCTACAGCAGTGAGCAACACAGAAGAACGACCTGATGACTTGGAAACCCTCTGGAATAAATTCAAGGATATCATAAAGACAGCTGCTGCAGAAGCATGCGGTGAAGTCCGACTTGGGAACCAGAGAAAGAGGACACCTTGGTGGACAGAGGAAGTCAAAGAGAAAATAAGAGAGAAGAAAATGGCATGGAAACAATACTTAGGAGCTAAAAACACAACAGGACAAATGGAAAAATATAGAGAATATGTGATACTCAGAACAGAAGCAAAGAACAAAGTGCTAGCAGCAAAACAGAAGTCCTGGGAAGAATTTGGAGAAAAGCTAGAAAAAGATGCACAAGAAAACCAGAAATTGTTCTATAAGACCCTAAAGAACATGAGGAAAGAAAAACAATGCCCTCTCAAATTTATAAAGGACAAGCAAGGCAAATTGCTTACTGCCCCGGAGGAAGTAATGGAAAGATGGAAAGAATATTTCTCAGAACTCCTGGATGGTGAGCATGATGAAGCATCAGAAATGATAACCACTAGCACAGAAGAGAAAACCAATGATGGTGAAGATGACATAAAGATGGAAGAACTGAGGGCAGCACTAGAGAAAATCAAGATGGGCAAAGCAGTAGGGCATGATGGTATAACACCAAAAATGGTTAAGTACATGGGAGCATCAGGCGACCTATTACTCTTAAAGGTCCTACAGGCAGCATGGTGCAACAAGACCATACCAAAGGATTGGGAGATTGCCATCATAACACCAATTTTCAAAAAGGGTGACAATAGACAATGTGGAAACCATAGAGGCATATCCCTTCTCAGTGTCCCTGGTAAAATCTACTCTAGAATCCTAGAGCAGAGACTCCGACGCCTAGCTGAGCCACAATTGGATGAGGTCCAGTGCGGATTCCGAGCAAACCGAAGTACTCAAGACCTAATCTTCACACTCAGACAGCTGAGTGAAAAGGCCCTTGAGTATAAGAGTGAGATCCATCTTTGTTTTATAGATCTGGAAAAGGCGTTTGACAGGGTCCCCTGGAGCAAACTTTGGGACTGTTTGGCAAGGAAGAATATTCCAGCACCTCTGATTCATGCTATACAGAGCTTCTACAAGTCTTGCAGAAATTATGTGAGGACAGCAAACCATAAGTCAGAAGAGTTCAGAACCACCACTGGTGTGAGACAAGGTGATATCCTATCACCTTACCTCTTCATACTCCTTATGGACGATGTCATCAAGGCATGTAAGGAGAGAACAAGTAAGTATTCAGTGGGGTACTGGAAGATGAGACAGGTCTATATTTCGGAGCTGGCATTTGCTGATGATGTTGCCCTGATTGCTAAATCAGAGGCACATCTCCAATCCAACCTGCAAGTCTGGAAGGAAGAGCTGGAGAAGAGAGGGATGGTCATAAGCAGCTCTAAAACAAAATCCATGGTGATATCACGAGAAGAAAGAAAACATCAGATTAAGTTGGGAGAACAGGTCCTGGAGCAGGTCGACCACTTTAAATATCTCGGAGCTATTATAGACCGAAAGGGAGGCATTAAAGAAGAGTTGGCCACTCGAAAAGCAGCGGCTGGGAGACTTTTTCAGGCCATAAATCGTGGATTCCTCAGCAAGAAAGAGGTTGGTAAGAAAACGAAGATGGCTGTATACCGCTCCACCTATGTCCCAGTCTTGACATATGGATGCGAGTCGTGGGCAATGACTACAACCCACAAAAGCCAGATCCAAACCTCAGAAATGAGGTATCTGAGGAAAGTGGATGAAGTAACAAGAAGAGACATGGTCCGCAACCAGACGATCCGTCAAGGCCTAAAATCCCATCCGCTGCAGACCCAAATAGAACAGTCCCAACTAAGATGGTTTGGCCATGTTTGCAGAATGGGAGAAGATCGGCTACCACGACAAGCATGGGAAACAAAGAGCCAGGGATCCAGACCTCCAGGACGACCCAGAGTCCGCTGGGAGGACAACATTAGACAATCTTTGAAGGACCGAGGACTAGAATGGAACCAGGCCAGGAAGAAGACAGCTGATAGAATGGTCTGGCGCTCTCTCTTCCAAACCTCTACACCTCACGGTAGAAGGGGAACGACTAAGTAAGTAAGTAAGTAAGATTTTATTGAGATAGGTTGAAGATGTTTAAGGTCCCGTCTGATAATGGTAAACTATGTGAGAATAAGGGGTAAGAAATAGCTTTTTTCCACGAGGGGGTGAGAGTATAAGAGAAAGGACAGTCTCCGGATTGAGTAATTGCTCTAACCCCAGCCTATCTCACGACAATATTTAACTAGACTCCCTTTCTCTCCTGGTACATATATATACGAGTTACACTCCACTTACATATACATAATTCTGTGACATAATACGTACAGACGTGAACCAAGCTATGGATAACATATAATGGGCAGGGGTTTGACCAACACGATAACTTAGGTTTATTATGTTTATTATCTTAAAGAAATCACATACAACAATATTATCTATCAGAAGGTATAGTTTACAGACATTAAAAAATGCAAGAAAATGTATTAACTCAATAGGCTCTCCTCTATTGTAAAGGGATCCCAAAGTAGATCCCGACAGAGGTAATTAACCCAAAAAGATTACAGTTAATAATAATATATATAGGGATAGACGATAAAGTAAAAGAACCAAGTCTCTAGTTAATCTATCCTGAAACAAAGAAGACAAGAAAATGATATAACAGTATTTGCGAACCCGAAAAGACTGAAGTGAGTATGATGATTATACAAAATATGAAATATTCATTTCTCTTTCTTACAGTCTGTCAGTCTGTGGCCACAAGCAATCAGCAATCACACTTACCTATTACTCTTTAACACATCTGTGTATCTTTGACATATTTCAGGGTGGTGCTATCCAAGGGACCCCAGTTCCTCCAAGAATGATTAATTTTTCCTAATGGGGAACGTCCGCTTAAATAATGCTAATATTATGTGTCAAAAAGTTCACGTCAGGTAGTGCAGGTAAATATATATTGCGATCAAAATGTTCACCATGGGCAGCACACAGATGTCCGAGATTTAAGGAAAATGTCTGGTGGGTACACTGTTAGAAAACCAATAAGGATAAGCAAAGGATCTCCTATCTGTTTTTATCTCTCACTCTGGGGTTGGGTGCCGGTTATGGACCCAAGTATTCTTTTTTCTGGATAAATTCACTTGAGAAAAGAAAGAAAAAAAATCTACGATAGTCAATATTCTGGAAACAATGTTTATATTTATAGATATTTGGCCACCACAGGCGGATCAGATTTGCTGTGAACAATCTGGATACTTTCTTGTCCAGTTCTGATGTTTTATTCTTTAAATGTTTATATGTGGGGACTATCTCTCTCTCTCTCTCTCTCTCTCTCTCTCTCTCTCTCTCTCTCTCTCTGTAAGAAGACAAGAGAACCGCACAGGTCCAAATTTAAGACCCAATAATATTTTAAGAATGTTCTCTGGAGCTATTCAGACCGCTAGATCACAGGGTTGATCGCCTAGATGTAGAAAAACAAACATTTTGACAATGATATCATTATTATATTCTACACTCGTTAGGTAAGACCTCTAGATCACTCCAGTATTAAATTATATTTAAAACCCACAAAACTCTAGTAATTCGCAAAATTACGCATGATGAATAAAAGTATATTTATCTCTAATTATAATTATCAGTCGCCTAGCGTATATTAATTAATTTAAAGCGTCTCTCACTGGGGGAATAGCAAGAAATTAAATTTACTTATTACAGCTGGAACTATGTAATAAGCTTATTTAATAAACACAGAAATCCCAGTGAAAACATTAACACGTTAAGGCACTCAAAATTCTAATATATATATATGATTACCGCCACACAAGGAAAATGACACTCTCCGTGAATCTCAGAAATTCTTTCTATATAAAACTCCAAGATTCGCGCTAGCAGATATCACCAATTCCTGGGGCAGACTGATGATGAATTTTCTAAAACTGCGGTAATATACTGAATCGGCCCATGTCCCCATGACTGGCAAACGCCCCTGCGAATTCTTCGTCCATTCTATTATCAGGTGTTAAACAGAGGGTGCTGATCTCGGCTCTTGACATTGTAACCTGATCTCCGGTGGTCTGCCTCTCTGTGGGAATGTCAGTAAGAGATACCGCCGCGAGAGAAGACAACAAAAGGGCGAATGTCCAGATAACTTATGGCATACCAAACCAGCAATCGTGGGAATGACTCGAGTTATTTAGTTGTAAGAGAGAAAAGGGGGACTGAGGGATTAAAGAAAGAGAGGCCCGATTTTCATACGTCACAAACCTCTGTCTGGGAGGCTAATCACGCCCTCATTGACTCTTGAAATCATCCACACTTTTCCAAGGATTTCCCCTGTGGTGACACTTGTTGAGAACCTAGTGTAAGCTTGAAGAAGTTACTTGAGCCCCATTGATTTTTTGGCGTTGATCTTGTTGACTGCATGCAGGAGGATCTCACTATGGACGCAGTGATAGGCAGGGGAAGCTGAGAAGTGGTTCTGTGCAGGACGTGACAATTCCTTGGGAGCGCCCAGAACCAGAGCACAGTATTTTAGCTCTGCATAGTTGGAGAGCCCGCTTGGATGGAGGGGAATACACAGTATGTCACACGCTTCTTACTCCTAGCTTGGGACTAGATGTGACGATCCTTTAAATGCAGGCCAAGCTGGAGAAACTGGAGCTCATGACTTCAACTCAGCGTGTTTCGGAATGGCAGAAAAGCTATAGGAAAAGCCTAGATCTACAGTGTAGATAATACCAAGGAGTCTTCAACTTGGTATTGGCTGCAAAAGAGCGAGAAGCTCAGCAGCTCTAGTTAAACAACAACAACAATACCCTGCATTGAGTATATAGAGAGACATAAACTTACACGGTTTGGCCATTTCATGATAATGGAGCCCGATAAGCTAACACTACGCGCCTGCAACAGCAGAAAACCCGGTTTCGTAGATATTAGCACGCTACTTACACTCTGTACCAGTGTTTCTCAAGAGGTGTGCCGCGGTACACTAGTGTGCCGCCACGCTTACCAAAGTGTGCCGCACAAATTTTGTAAATTTAATACATGAAGTATGTTTATAGTGATCATATAATGTAAAACTGATCTTACAGCTTGAATTCATTCAATAATAATAGGAGCTATTAACCGATTTGAACAAACATAGATATACTTCAAAATTATTTTAAACAATTAAAAGAAAATCAAACTGAGAGTTTTCTTTATTCTAAAGTACCCACAAATTAGTGTATTTAATTTAGTATATATCACAGTAATTTTGTATTCAGGCGCGGGTTCAGATAGGTGTGCCGCAAATTTTTAGAAAATTTAAAAGTGTGCCGTGAACACAAAAAGGTTGAGAAACACTGCTCTATACACTTATACAGCAATGAGTCCTTGTAGGTCGTAATTCACGCTTTTGTTTTTCTCCCTTTTTAGCTGGGATTTGAATTACCTCCACCGTGGTTCATCATTAAAGCCTTTAACAAACTTATGATAAGTCTTTCTGTCACGTGTCATCAGCTCAACGTCTTTCCTTGTTTCCTTTACACCCTTCATGTTGTTGTTGATTTTAGGACCTTGTACAAACCATTGAATTTTGTTTTGTGCATGGGATACCCGGTTCAACCTCATATGGGTTATAATATGGGTATATAGTGTTCCTTTTTCCATACAGTACCTTACATTTGTTGTTTTCCCAGACTGCAAATTTTCTGGTGTTTGGTGTGGCGTTTTCTAAGATTTGTTGGTGTATCTGTTCTGTTTTTGAGTATATCTCCTGTCACCCTGTTGAGTTTTGGGATGATTCTGCTCTGATTTATTGTATGCTACCTTCTTATTTATTGTCCTTGATATTAACACAACTATTTATATTTGGAATGCACTGCATTGTAATGTTTTGAAATTTATCTTACTTTTGTAGTGAATATTTGTGGTGAATATTTTATTAATGTATTTTGTTTTACTTTAAACTTTCTCCTTTGCTCTAGTACTTACATGTTAATTTTTGTTTTGGTAATATAAAATTGCATTATGTTTTGTAGTTCCCTGAGTAGGTCAACTGTTAGCACATTTTCTAGTGATAGTGAGTGTTGTGATTTCAAATATTCTTTAAGTGGTTTTTCATATTTCTTGAATGTTGTGTTAATTTATTGCTTTTACTTTATGGTAGTCTCAAATAACTACATGTTAGGTAATGAGTAGATCTCTAGGTCTCTCTATTCTTAACACATGTTCCACATTAATGAGTGAACTGCATGTCTGTAAATAATCTAACTTTGATATTCTCTATTGTTCATATTTTTACATTTTAGTAGGAAATGTTCTATATATATATTTTTTTTTTTTTTGTATGTGGACATTCTTCGCAGAAAGGTTCTTCTATTCTAAAATTCTCATTCCCAGTTGTAGTCTAAGTGGAATCTTAATGCTTGGAATTTTTAGTTCTCTAGATACCTGGCAGGTTCTTATTTGAGCCCTGAACAACTTAATATGCATGTCTTCAGACTTCCAGCCATGCTACTGTCAATTCACCAGTCTTTTAATTAATATTTTGATCTTTGTTATACTCATCCCTACATTAATTTGTTTCAATTACCTATACTTTTGTTGTCTTCTTTACCTGCCTTTTTCATTTCTTTCTATATGGCCAGAATGTTAATCTACCCAAGCTATTAAAACGCAACAATCTCTCTACCCAAGCTATTAAAATGGAACAATCTTTGTACCCAAGATATTAACACGGAACAATCTCTCTACCCAAGATATTAAAACGGAACAATCTTGATTCTTTTTATAAGTGCATTGTAATTACTCCCTGTCATTTAACCTTCCCCTCCCTGAACAAATTATAATTATACCTCGTCATTCACCCTCCCCCTTCACCGCCTTTTCTTCCCTCTTCTTTCTCCATTTTATAAAAGGTTTCGTAAGCTTCGCATATCTTAGACTCACCATAAAAAGTGTTATTTTTTCCAACAACACTGCCTTTAAGGTCATGGACTTTGACCTGCGAGGGATCACATACGTCAACAGGGCACCCATCCAACAATTTGTTGTTGTAGTACATTGCAACCTTCCATCGGCCTAGAGTGAATAGAAAATGTTATATGAAAATCAGAAACCAGTATGTTGGTTGGATGTAAAACTACGTAGCCTTTGAAGATAGACAATTTGATGTTTTTATGTTTTAATAAACAATACTAAAAGGCAGACAATATTCGCCCATGTGGAAACTGGAATTATAACAAACTAAATTTAATATTTCTTTCGTTTACTTACTCATATTGTTGTAGTAGTTTTTGTGGCTTAAAGTTTCCACATTTTCATCATTTTTCTTTGCGTCCTTATGGAACATGGGCACACAATTTCAGCTGACGCCGCAGGAAGCCGACATCAAGTAGTCCTATCCTCTTGCAGTTTTGGTCTCTGTGGCAATTTGTGTTGCATTATGAAGTTGCCAGCCGCATGCACAACCTCAGATTAGTCGCCTGTTACGACATGCCTGGCAGTGCAGTAATACTATTTTATCTTTGTCTCTTCAGAGGACCCCCCCCCCCCTTTTTCCCCTCTCCCGGAACTAAACGGGGCAACGTTTCAACATGATAGCACACTATCCATCAGCATACTGGAATTCAGTGGCCTCTGACTTAACAGCTTGGTGATCTAGATTAGGGGTCCTCAAACCTTTTCTGCACCGCGGGCACATTTCAGAGTTATACAGAAGATGGCGGGCACCAACAAATATTGCGACCCCGGACCTTCCGTGCGACAACACCGCCTAGCTATGCAAGCGAATCACACTATCCTCCCGGCCGTCTAGGCATCACTAAAAATGATGCTTTAATGACTGGTCATTAGTGCGAACCGCAAGACACAACACTGGAAGTTTACAATGGGAATCCCAGCCTATTTATGACGCAATCACTATAGTGTGATTCGCTTGCATAGCTAGGCGGTGTTGTCGCAAGAAGGTCCTGGGTTCGAGTCCTGGGTAAGCCACTCACGTCTGTTGTTTTACAGTTGTCTAGTGTTCTACTTCTTTATTTCTTACGAGTGCCTGAAAACATACCTTTATGTTTGTATAATATTAATTTACTGTTTACAGGCCTCGGGTTTTCATTCTTTATGTGTTTTAAATGTTTATACAATACCAAAAACCTACCCTCTGTTCTATACTTAATGTTCTTAAGTCTACTATCATTTACTAGACACAGTATTAAGGTCTTTGTCTTGTGTGGACTGATCTATACTGTATAATAGGGGAAAAACAGAAGTGATTGCGTCATTAATAGGCTGGGCTGTCCATTGTAAACTTCCGGTGTTGTGTCTTGCGGGTTCGCACTAATGACCAGTCATCGAAGCATCATTTTTGGTGATGCCTGGATGGCCGGGAGGATAGTGTGATTCGCTTGCATAGCTAGGCGGTGTTGTCGCACAGAAGGACCGGGGTTCGAGTCCGGTGTAAGCCACTCACGTCTGTTGTTTTTCTGTTGTCTAGTGTTCTACTTCTTTATTTCTTACGAGTGCCTGAACTGAAAACATACCTGTATGTTTGTCTAATATTTATTTATATATTTTGACATCAATATGGGCAAAGTTTGAGGGACCATCCGCGATATGAAATAATAATAATAACAATAACAATAACAGAATACGAAAGGCAAGATGGGCTTTCATTGTTTTGAGAAATGTACAGAGACCAAGAAAAATCAAGTCCAGCACAAACATAAACATCTTTAACTCAAATATAAAGTTAGCCCTATTTAATGAACGGTTCTCAACTTGGAGAAAAATTAACGACCTAGAAATTACTGACATTTGATACAGACGTCACCATAATAGGTCCCAGCATCGAGAGGTGGGGTGATCAGATTCCTTCCTCGCTGCATTATCCTTCCCTAACTCAAATTGTTTTTATTTTAAATCCGACAAAGGATAAACTACAAGTATAGAACAGTCAATGGTTTTTATCTTAAATCAGACAAAGGATAAACTACAAGTATAAAATAGTCAATGGTTTTTATCTTAAATCAGACAAAGGATAAACTACAAGTATAGAACAGTCAATGGTTTTTATCTTAAATCAGACAAAAGATAAACTACAAGTATAGAACAGTCAATGGTTTTTATCTTAAAGCAGACAAAGGATAAACTACAAGTATAGAACAGTCAATGGTTTTTATCTTAAAGCAGACAAAGGATAAACTACAAGTATAGAACAGTTAATGGTTTTTATCTTAAAGCAGACAAAGGATAAACTACAAGTATAGAACATTCAATGGTTTTTATCTTAAATCAGACAAAGGATAAACTACAAGTATAGAACATTCAATGGTTTTTATCTTAAATCAGACAAATGATAAACTACAAGTATAAAATAGTCAATGGTTTTTATCTTAAAGCAGACAAAGGATAAACTACAAGTATAGAACAGTTAATGGTTTTTATCTTAAAGCAGACAAAGGATAAACTACAAGTATAGAACAGTCAATGGTTTTTATCTTAAAGCAGACAAAGGATAAACTACAAATATAGAACAGTCAATGGTTTTTATCTTAAAGCAGACAAAGGATAAACTACAAGTATAGAACAGTCAATGGTTTTTATCTTAAAGCAGACAAAGGATAAACTACAAGTATAGAACAGTCAATGGTTTTTATCTTAAAGCAGACAAAGGATAAACTACAAGTATAGAACAGTCAATGGTTTTTATCTTAAAGCAGACAAAGGATAAACTACAAGTATAGAACAGTCAATGGTTTTTATCTTATAAATCAGACAAAGGATAAACTACAAGTATAGAACAGTCAATCGTTACTTACTTACTTAGTCGTTCCCCTTCTACCGTGAGGTGTAGAGGTTTGGAAGAGAGAGCGCCAGACTATCCTATCGGCTGTCTTCCTCCTGGCCTGGTTCCATTCTAGTCCTCGGTCCTTCAAAGATTGTCTAATGTTGTCCTCCCAGCGGACTCTGGGTCGTCTTCGGGGTCTGGATCCCTGGCTCTTTGTTTCCCATGCTTGCCGTGGTAGCCGGTCTTCTCCCATTCTGCAGACATGGCCAAACCATCTTAATTGGGACTGTTCTACTTGGGTCTGCAGGGGGTAGGATTTAAGGCCTTGACGTATCGTCTGGTTGCGTACCAATCGTTTGTGTCTTAAATCAGACAAAGGATAAAACCATATGTACCTATTTCGTCAGCATTAAATTGCGCAGCATATTGGCCATCTCCAGTTATCTTGATGATACGACCCGTGGGTGCAACTGCTTCAACCTTGAACAATTCAGGATCAAATGCTCCGGTCATCTATGGACAACAAGTGAAAGAAATGTAAACATAGCTTTTTGTTAAGAAGTAAAACTTCAAAGTTTTGAAGTCAAAACAATTAAAGATTTTTTTTAAAAGGGAGATTACAATAGACAAAGGGGAATAACCAGTTAAATTGCAATAGGAGGTTTGCAAAAGAATATCTATTTTAGCCAAGCACAATATGAATCGAAAATATAACTACAGCTTAAACAGTGATGTTACTATATAAGGCTTTGTAATGATCCTTCTGAAATGATCTTTCCATGTGTCTCTTGGTCTTCCCCATGCTCTGAACCCAGATCTTCTAGTGTTGTAGGCGCGCAGTTTTAATTTATCGGCTCCATTCTCAAACACACGGGAATACCAGTGGAAATAGAGGTTTGGGAAAGACGCTGCTTTTATATAGGATACACAATAGAGGAAGCCAGCTGATAGTATTACAAGGCAGTCCTTGCACTAGAATCTCCAGGGCAAGAGGGATAGAAGAGATTGACCTGTTAACAACATTACAAGGCGGTTATTGTTGTGGAATCCACTAGGATCATGGAGGTAGCGAGAAAACTGGAGATATAAATAAAATAGGGTAAGATAACTTGGAAAGACCTTGTGCGGTTGGCACACAACTGGACAACTTGGCATGTGTTTTTGAAGGTCCATGCCCCCTGTGGAGATGAAGGTATAAATGAATGGAAAAATAAAACGGGGAAAGGAGATTGGGCCAGGCATGAAAAGGAGAATAAGACATGGAGGGAAAATCTTGAATGGAATTTATTGAGGGTTTATGTTAAACAGGAAAATGACTGGTGATAAAAGAATGAATGAATCAACCAATCAATGAAAGCTTTTAATAGCTAACCACATGTCTGCGAAGCAGCCCGGAGCACCCACCTTACTTTCCATGATAACTCCGACGCTGTAAATATCCACTTTGAGCTGGTTCACGCTTGGGACCTCCACATGAGGAGCGTGCATCGAGGACTTGCGTACAAGGTGGAACTTGGGCGGAGAAGTTGGGCGATGGGAGTTGATGGTGGAAGCGTGGACAGATGAAGTGTCGTCATCGACCGCCATTGTATTTACCTGAGGGGGGAAATAAAATACTGAAGCAAAAACAAAACAAAATAGACTTCTTGACATATAAACAACCGGGTGATTAAAACAAGAGACATAAGGACAAACGAAGGGGCGTAATTACTGCCCTGTTGGACCGGACACGTCCAGGGGTTCCGGACATCGAGTGATCCCCAGCAAGTGGTAAGAAGGGACCCTCGCCTTTATACAAATCCTTTAAATTTTCTTTGTTCACGTGTTAAATGTTATTTCACGTCCGATTTTCTCATTCCTCGTATAGGAAAATTTCCTTGGCACTTCAGAAAGGTAAAGTTCTGATTTGTTGATTTGTACAACTATTTGTGTGAAACGATCATGTCCTCTTGCATTGTAATAAATAGTTTCCTAATTATTGATACTGAGCGTTATTTCCCTACAACGGACCTCTTTGATGAAGTCTCTGGCGGGTCATTAAAAGACGTACGAGTATAAATATGATACTTGGTGTATTTTCTTTGCTGCGCTTGTGTGCAGCGCAGTTTTTTTACAAAATTTGGAACCCTGCCTTTTCAGACACTGGACATTGTATGGTCTCGCCGTAATCGGACTTGGACAAACAGACTCTCACGACGCACAACTCAACGCTAACCAATACAAGACCTATACAAACAAAAATCACTTTAAGGACGTGTTAATAGCAGACGGTTTCAACTAGATATTTCCCCGGTGACAAAGAAACAAGTACTCGCTTCTCGGTCTATTTATATGAAACAAAGCTGGAGATAAATAAAGCTGTAGTGAAGATTTCACGGAGCTGGCTTTGTTATTTATAAATATTTGACTGCGCACATTGAAACTCCTGCTGGTTTTGTTTTGTTTTTGTTTTTTTTTTTTTTGTTTTTTTTTGTTTTTTTTGCTGAAAGAAAAAACTTCCCACTTTCAACCAGCTTGGATAGATGAGATAAGAACCTCGAGGAGGCTGGGTAAGTTCTGAAATTCATCATAATTCATGTATAGTACGGTATATGAACTGTGCAATTTCATCGGGTCTCTGAAGAGGGTAAAAATCTGCTTCTGCACTCTCAGGCATGTCGTACAAGGCCGCAGGATCTAGTCAAGTTATGGTATAATCAACTTTACGATGTCTCGGCGAATAATTGTGACATCATGGATACTTTCCCAGCACAGCTGATATCACAGTGATCTTGTCTTAGAAGTAGTATTACAAAATGTAGGGCTACCACAAAGAAAGACCTCGTCCATCTTTAGTTGTTGAAAATGCAGCACCTTCGGCCAGTTCTCCGAATATATTTACAGGTGACGTGCTTTTCATAACGATAATTGTCACATTTGCAACTACTGAAAGATCATTTTCGAAACTAAAACTAATAAAAAATTCATTCAAGAAACGCGATGGGTCAAGAATGTTTGTGTGGTTTAAGTGTCCTATTAACTGAACATGAGAAAGCTCCGAAAAAATTTGCTCAGAATTATAAATGCATTTACTTAAACAAAAGTAATCAATCAATCAATCAATCAATACCCTTTAGCTCCCCGAGGAGCATAGGCCTTCAACAAACACATGCCCTGTCTTCCTGTCCTGTTCCATCCGCTCAAGTTCTTTCCTTGTTTTCCTCATCATTTTCACCTCTGTATCCAGTTCTCTTCTCCATGTGTTTTTTGGTCTACCTCTGCCTCTCTTTCCCTGTGGATTCCAGAACAAGGACTGCCTTGTAATGCTATCAACAGGTCTCCTCAATGTGTGTCCTATCCATCGCCAGCGTCTTCTTGTTCCACTGGCACTTGTCTGGTTCTTGTCATCAATTCCACATTTGTAACTTTGTCATACCATTTCAGTCTTTCTATTATACGCTTATAAAAGTCTAGCTTTTTTGGTTGTTGTTTTTGTTGCTATCCATGTCTCAGAGCCATACAATAGGACTCACTTCACATTTGAGTTGAAGATTCTTATTTTCGTGTTGGACTTGATTTCTCTTGTTCTCCAAATGTTTCCCAATGTAATAAAAGCTCCTCTTTCTTTTTGTATCCTTATTTTGATATCATTGTCTGTCCCTCCAACTCTGTCTATATTGCTGCCAAGATATGTGTATGATTCTACATCCTGAAGTGGTGTTTCTTCAAGTTCAACCTTGTTATCATTTCTTGCATTTATTCTCATAATCTTTGTCTTTTCCCTGTGTATCTTCAGGCCCACTTGTTGTGACCTCTCATCGAGAATTTTCATTTTCTCCTGCATCTGATTAATGGTTATGGGACAGAAGAGCCAAGCCATCTGCAAAATCCAGATCATCAAGCTGTTTAGTCAGATTCCATTGGATTCCATTTATGTTGTATGATGTCGATGTGTTCATATCACAATCTTTTGCTAGTAAGAAAAGAAATGGAGACAAGAGGTATCTCTTTCTCACTCCCGTTCTAATCCTAAACGGTTCTGTAAGTTGTCCTTCATGAAGAACTCTGCAGGTCATGTCTTCATATGTCTTCCTTATTAAGTTAATGATCTTCATGGGAACTCCAAAATGCTACAGCAATTTCCAAAGTGATTCTCTGTCTACACTGTCAAATGTCTTTTCGTAGTCCACGAATCCGATGTATAGTGGTGAATTCCATTCCAGACTTTGTTCAACTGTTATTCTCAATGTGGCTATCTGGTCTGTACAGGATCTGTTCTGTCGAAAACCTGCTTGTTCATCTCTCAGTTGCTTGTGTATGGATTCTTTTAATCTCTCAAGGTTGATTCTGTTTAATACTTTTTCCTGGCGCTGATAGTAACATTATTCCTCTATAATTTGTGCACTCTTGTAAATTTCCCTTCTTAGGCAACTTGACCAGATAACCTTCCTTCAATTCTGCTGGTATTTCCTCTCTCTCCCAGACTTTGCCAAGTAGTTTGTAAAATATCTCTGTAGAGGAATAAAAATCTGTTTTGATGACCTCTGCTGGAATTCCATCTGTACCAGCTGCTTTTCCATCTTTCAGAAGCTTTATGGCTTTCTTTATTTCTTCTCTACTTGGTCGTTCACAGCTGATTTGTAGTAAAGGTGGGCAAATCGACACACTTCGCTGTTTCGAGACACTCGGCTCAATGATTTAAACTGTGTCGACACACTGTTTCGACACAACGGCACTTTTGCCCGTATCGCGGAGAAAGAAGTCTCTAATAGACAGTATACATTACTATACATAAACTGTGTGAGACAATCTCCTCTGTTTTTTCTTGCGCGGTACTGGTGTGTGTGAAAATCTATGGCGTTTCGTGTAACCACAATTCAATATTTTTACACAAGTCTTCATTATGATGAAATAAAACGGCGATATGATGATAGCTGCAGTATATGTGAAAATAATAAAAAACAACAATAATAATAACAGTAATAATAACACATGATAAACTAGAGTAAGCTAGTTTTGGTAGACAGTGATTCAAATCCACACCGAGTACACAGATATCAGCAGAGCTAATAAAGTGTCCATTACATTTATACGAACACACGGACACTTTCAACTTTAACATAGTTCTTAAAACATTGACAACTGCAGCACTGACACAATTTCCAGTGTCTATAACTTCTCTGCAAAAATAATATCACTTGTAAAATCAAGTCAACATAACACATCGATAAAAAATATGACATGTTTGATATTCCATACTAATGTCCCGGACGGTTGACTAAAATTTTACTAAGGCCCACGGAAGGTGAGACGGTGAGACAGTGTGTCTCTGCAAAACAGCGAGGCAGACAGGAACTTAAACTGTGTCGAAACAACAAGCAGGCTGTGTTTCGAAGCTTTCGGACTCAACGCTGTTTCGAAGCATTGTTTCGACACACACACACAGTAGCCATCTCTAATTTGTAGCTCCTCTTCTGCTGGCTGGATGTCTGGGGGATTAGTTGGAGCTGGTCTGTTGAGAAGTTCCTCAAAATGTTTTGTCCATCTCTTCACTTCTTCTTGTACATTACTAAGCAATTTTCCATTCTTATCTTTTATGAGGCGATTTGCTTGCATATATTTCCCTTTTGACTTCTTTGTGTTGTTGTACAGGTCCCCCATATTTCCTTTGGCTGCAGCTTCCTATGCTTCCCTTGCCAGCTCTTCAATATACTTCCTCTTGTCGCTTTTGATGTTTCTTCTTACTTCTTTGTTTGCTTCTATGTACACTTCATGAGCCTTGGCTTTGGAGCTTCTGGTTTTGCTTCTGTTTAAATCTGCTTTCTTGTTTTTCCTGTCTTCTATCTTGCTAATGGTTTCTGTTGTTATCCAGGCTTTGTGCCGATGTTCTCTTTTTCTCAGTACTTCACGTCTCGTTCCATATATTTTTTACTTGTTGCCAGTGGTCTTCCGTATCTGCTTCATCTTCCAGCTGTTTGAGTACTTGGTATTTCTTGGATACTGTGATAGAAAACTTTTCTCTTATTTCCTGATTTCTGTCGTAGATTGTATCAGATAGGTAATAGATGTTTATAGCCCTGTCTGAGCAGAGGTGATAGTGATGACAATGTGAAAGTAAGGGGTAAGAAGTAGTTTTATCACGAGGGGATCGTGTAAGAGAAAGGACAGTCTCTGGATAGAACAATTTATCTAATCCAGCCTATCTGGACGACGATATTTAAATCAGACGCACTTTCTCTCCTTGTACGAAAATACGTTACACTGCACTCACATGCACACAATTCTGTGACAAATACGCACGAGCCTGAAAACAAACTATGAATAACATATAATGGATAGGGGTTGACCGACACGATAACTAAAGGTTTAATAAAGTTTATTATCAATAGAAGATCACAACAATAAGCATATACATTACTAGATCATGGTTTAAAGACAAAATTGTAAAAGAAGAAATTATTCAAATAGGTTCTCCCCCTCTGGTAGAGGAAAAGAAAAGACGATCCCAACAGAGGTTAATTAATCCAAAAGATCAAAAGTTAACAATAGGTTATGAAATAGTCAGTATGGGAAAAGAATAGGTTCCAAATGTAATCTATCCCGTGACTACTCAGATTAGTGAGATAAAAAAGGAAAGAAGAAACCACATAAGTATATGATGTTAACTAAAGACATAAGTTTCCTTCTCCGTTTATTCAATTCACACCCATTCAGTGGTCACTTTCAGATTTTTGCTTACCCCAGTAGTTGTCGCAGGCATTCCAAGTAAATACACTAATAAGTAATAAGACTATTTAATGTCAAATTTAAGTTTTGCCAAATCCAGCCCCAGACTCGCCGTAGTTGCTGACTGCAAATTTCACGGGAGTCGCTAGAGTCGGTGATTTAATTTGTCCTGGATACAATAAGTTATCTATGCCTTCAGTTGGTTGGAGTAAGGTTCATGCGTGGTGATCGCCGACGTAGGATGAATAAAACATATATATATAGTTCCTATGTTGTTTAGCCTCAGGTGGCTTAGATGCTAGGTTAAGTTACACAAACGTTGCTGACAATATATTTCGCCACAGCTGGCTGATGAGATTGATATAAGTAAATCTGGTAATAGTTCTGGTCCAGTTAATATTATAATTTAATGGTTCTATTCTGGTTTCTCTCATGAAAATGAGGAAAATTGGACTACACAGGTCACAGCAAGAAGCTCATCAATATTAAATACCCCTGGATGGCGATGGATAGGACACACACTGAGGAAACCTGTTGATAGCATTACAAGGCAGTCCTTGTTCTGGAACCCCCAGGGCAAGAGAGGCAGAGGAAGACCAAGAAGTACATGGAGAAGAGAGTTGGAAACAGAGGTGAAAATGATGAGGAGAACATGGAAAGAACTTGAGATGATGGCACGTGACAGGAGGACGTGGCATGTGTTTGTTGAAGGCCTATGCTCCTTTGGGAGTGGAGGGTTATGAATGAATGAACCCTAGAGGCGTAGCTGGATGCTTATAATATTATAAGTTCGTATGATCATAAGTTCATATGGCCATTAAAAAAAACGCTAGTACTCTGGTTGATCAGCCTAGATTTTAGGAAAGAAAATATAAACATTTAACCAAATTATCAATATCATATCTAACACGTGTTAAAATAGGACCTCTTCACCACTCCGTTATAAATTAGATTTAAAACACACGTGTCTAGCTTATCCTATCGTTTTTAACGCGTGATATGAACACTAGTCATATAAAAAATTACATAAAATGGATAGAAGTAAATAATATATACCGTCAGTAGACAGTTATTTAATGTATGTACTAGTCAATTTAAAATATCTCTTACTGGGAAATAGCGAGTAATTAAATTCACTTTACGGCTGAAAAAGATTTAGCTATAAGTTATTTCATTAGCACAGACAATCTCAGTGAAATATAATGAAAGTTTAAACACACTAAATCACTTAAAGGCTAGTATATAAATTACCGCAATCAGAAAAATGAAACACTCCACGAAAATCTAATAATTTTCACTCTGTACGAGAAATCTAAGATATCGAGCTAGTGAATTTCAGATAGATTTCTGAACAACTGATCATGGCTATCGGAGAGACATGGTATATATCCGTAAATTCCGATCTATCGCTCTTTAATGCGAAAGTCACACCTACTGCCAGACCCGAGCCCATTTGCCGTTCCATTCTTGAATCAAAGGTAATTTTACCACCGCTGCCGCCGACAACCTCTCTGGCTTGACTTTCATCATCTCCGCCTTGCCGAATATTAGCTACGCAATTAATTCCCCTGAAAGTTTTACAATCCAAGGTCCGTCTCAGACTTAACATCGCCCCTGATCAAAGAATCTATTACGCCATGCTCCGCGCTCTCTCTGCTCCACCGTGCTTAATTGGCAAACGGCTCACGTGTTAATTGCACTTGTGAATCCGGCGTTCCTGTAGCAAAAAATAAATTAGATGGAGAGGGGCAAAAGTGGATGATCACTGCTGCACTATTTCATCTGTGACAATTTCTTAGCTATCCCACATTATACTGTTGTCTATAGCTATATATACTGTTCAAAAAAAGAAACGCATAGCTACTGAAGGCACACACATAGCCATAATTTTGACATTCAAGAACTTTTTTAATTTAATGAGTTAATTGTTCAAATTGCACACAAGAATACCTTAGGGTTCAACCAATCAATTGACAGTTGTTTTGCATCTGGGTCACGAGAGTTTTTTGGCGTACGGGCTTTCCCGTTAGTATGGTGTGTGGCCTCCTGTTGCATCGATCAGCGACTGGCATCTCCTGAGCATGGATGCGATCAGACGTCTGATGTGGGCCTGTGGGATGGCTGCAAACTATTCCTGGAGTGCCTGGAACAGATCACGACGATTGGCTGGAGCAACGTCTCGGCGACAAACACGTCTATGCAGCTCATCCCACAGGTGCTCAATCGGACTCATGTCTGGAGACAGGGATGGCCAGGGAAGGGTGAGAATGTTGTTGGCAGTCAGGAACTGCGTTGTCAACCGTGCACAATGGGGTCTGGCGTTGTCCTGTTGAAACACAGACCTTTGGGCAGCCAAAAGTGGAAGGACATGGGGTCGAAGAATTTCATTGACGTATCGTTGCGCATTCAAGCCTCCTTCAATGTGCACCAATTGACTCCTTCCGTTGTAACTGATCATTCCTCACACCATTGCACCTCCACCACCGTGCGGCGGAGCTTCATCAACGCAATTGTTTGGCAAAACGTTCATTTCGCCCACGGTAGACCCTACGCCGTCTATCATGATGCTGCACCAAAAAGAAAGATTCGTCACTAAATCAGACACGTCTCCATTGATTGTCAGCTGCCCAGGGACGATGCTGGTTGGCCCAAAGAAGTCGATTTTGGCGATGGCGGTGCGTAAGGACAGGTCCTCGGTGAGGTCGTTGTGCCCAAAGTCCAGCGTCATGCAGTCTATTCCGGACAGTTTGATCAGACACATGACGTCCTGCAGGCAATGACTGGGCAGTTAAGGAAGCTGTTGTAAACCTGTCTCTGAGGTGACGAAGCCGAATAAAGCGATCCTCCGCTACTGTTGTCACTCTGGGTCGTCCACTGCGATACCGATCTTCAACTGAGCCAGTGGCTTGGAACCGGTGCCAAAGTCGACTGATGGTACTCTGATGCACGTTTAGATACCTGAGTAGTAGGGTAGGCGCAAAACGGGTAGGAATCAGGCGGATGCGCGTGACTTTTATATAGCAAAATACTCCGATCGATGCAGGCGGATGCGCGTCAGGCGGAGGCGCAGGCGGATGCGCGTGACTTTTATATAAGGAAAATGTGGTGGCACGTTGTGGTGGCACGTGATTTTTATATAAGAAAAATGTGGTGGCACGTTGTGGTGGCGCGTGACTTTTATATAAGGAAAATGTGATGGCGCGTTGTAGTGGCACGTGAGTTTTATATAAGGAAAATGAGGTGGTGCGTGATGGTGGGGAGGTCTTATTATATAAAAATATACTCCACTCAAGTATGGTGGGTGTGTTGTTGCTCTGTGTGTGTGTTGTTGTTTATTTTACATATTGACAGGTATACATGTAGACATATATTACAACATTTAGACATATATTACAATATATATTACAACAGTTAGACTATATAGACATAGATAACAAAGATTTTTCTTAAATGTAACAAATATATTTTATTTTATATTCAATACTGTTTTGTAGTAACAAAACATATAGGGGTATATATTGGTAACACATAGGATCACACATGTACAGTAATGTTTTCAAATAACATTATATGAGTATATATTAACAAGAGTTGTGTACAATTTTATATATTTATATTGGAAAGACAGTGTGTTTTCAAATAACATTATATGATCACAGATTGGCGTATTCTTTATTGGTATGTTTCTTTATACAATATATATATATATAGATAACAAAGGGATCTTTAATAAATATATCGCGGGTACAGCTGCAGACCAGACCTTGAGGGGAGTCGTCATTGTCGTAAGAAAGAACAGAGAATGTTTGTATTGGGTGTATTTTGTTGTATTGTGTTTTGTATCTGTGTGGTTTTTGTGTAAGTACAGAGAGTTTATATGTTGAGGGGTGACGATGTATAGTGGGGTGTAGGTTAGGGGGGGGGGGGGGTTGTGTGATGTTGTATTGTACTGTTATACATATATATTTACATATATTACAACAATTAGACATATATAGACATACAATATATATATATAAAATATAAAAAATCGATAATGACGGAAAATATTTTAAAAAATCGGTAATTAGTAGGTTACTAAGGGGTTTTTGAAGGAGTGGAGTCTGTTTGTGGTGGCGAGTGCTTTTGGTTTGCTTGTTGACAAGAGGGAGGTGTGTACAATTTGGGGTGTAGCTGGCGAGGGTGACGATGTATAGTGGGGTGTAGGTTAGGGGGGGATTTTTGTGTGATGTTGTATTGTACTGTTATACATATATAGTTACATATATTACAACAATTAGACATATATAGACATATTATATATATATATATATATATATATATATATATATATATATATATATATATATATATATATATATATATAATATATATATATATATATATATATATATATATATATATATATATATATATATATATATATATATATATATATATATATATAAAATCGGTAATGACGAAAAATATAAAAAAATCGATAATGGCGAGTTAGTAGGTTACTAAGGGGGCTTTTGAAGCGAGTGGAGTTTTTTTTGTGCTGGCGAGGGTGACGATGTATAGTGGGGTGTAGGTTAGTTGGGGGTTTTTTGTGTGCTGTATTGTACCGGTAGTGAGTTGGTGTGTTTGTTTTAATATATATATATATATAATATATATATATATATATATATATATATATATATATATATATATATATATATATATAATATATATATATATATATATATATATATATATATATATATATATATATATATATATATATATATATATATATATATATATATATATATATATATATATATATATATAATAGCCCCTTCAGTCATAACTGACTATGGGAATGAGGTGGCAGCCCTCAGCTGCTTATTTTCCTGGTGCTCCTTTCGACGTTTTCTCCTCACCTCTGATCTTATTGTGTGAGCCTCTCTTCGCCCAATGAGGTGGTGCCGTAAATAGCATCGCCACTTAGTGCGATCGGCAGCTTCATCCTCCCATGTTGCTGGATCCATTGTCCAGTGCCCTCATATCTCTCTTGCACACATCTTTGAACCTCAGCTGTGGTCGCCCAACTGTTCTCTTGCCATCTGCTAATTGTCCGTTAGAAGATGCAGCGAAATGGCCAAGCCAGCGAAGTCTGCGCTGTGTGTATATATATATATATATATATATATATATATATATATATAATATAAAAAAGCGATAATATATATATATATAAAATATATATATATATATATATATATATATATATATATATAATATAAAAAATCGATAATATATATATATATAAAATATAAAAAATCGATAATGACGGAAAATATAAAAAATCGATAATGGCGAGTAGATTACTAAGGGGGTATTTGAAGCGAGTGGAGTCTTTTTGTGCTGGCGAGGGCGACGATGTATAGTTGTAGGTGGTGGTTGTGAGTAGTTGGCGGGGCTGCCGACTCGTGGAGTGTGTTGGGGTGTGGGTTATTGTGCGTGATGTTGTATTGTGCCGTTAGTGTGTTTGTTTAAGGCGGGTGTGCCAACAGCGAGAGGTGGGAATGAAGACTTGACTATACCAGTTCCAGCATCGAGAGGTGGGAGTGACGTGTTAGAGACTTACCTATTTGAGTGCGCGTGTGTGTTCATGTGCATGTACGTGTGTGTGTGGGCGCTCGCGCGCATGGTTATGTGTCTGTGTGGGTGTACGCATGTGGTTGTGTGTGTGTGCGTTGGGTTGTAGCAGGCGGGTGTGACAACAACGAGAGGTGGGAGTGAAGTGTTAGAGACTTGCCTATATTAGGTCTAGTATCTAGAGGTGGGAGTGAAGTGCTAGAAACTTGACTATACTAGGGCCACCATCTAGAGGTGGGAGTGAAGTGTAAGAGACTTGTCTATACTAGGTCCAGCGTCAAGAGGTGGGAGTGAAGTGTTAGAGACTTACCTATTTGAGTGCGCGTGTGTGTTCGTGTGTGTGTGCATGGGTTTGTGTGTGTGTGTGGGCGCTCGCGTGCGGGGTTGTGTGTCTGTGTATTGGTGTGCGTGTGTGCGGGTGTGGTTGTGTGTGCGTGTGTGTGTTGGGTTGTAACAGGCGGGTGTACCAGCATCGAGAGGTGGGAGTGAAGTGTTAGAGACTTACCTATACTAGGTCTAGCATGAAGAGGTGGAGTGAAGTGTTAGAGACTTGACTGTACTAGGGCCAGCATGAAGAGGTGGGGGTAAAGTTTTAGAGACGTCACTATAGCAGGGCCAGCAGGAAGAGGTGGGGCTGAAGTGTTAGAGACGTCACTACAACAGGGCCAGCATCGAGCGCTGTGGAAGCAAAGATATTGATTTTGGGTCTCTCTCTGTTGTGAGAAACGCGCAAAAAGATCCTTTTATGTTTACGCCAAATATCGATTGGCGCACGTGCCGGTGTTACCACGCGCTCACCGAATAAAGTAACAATTATGAATTATTCATCGGAAAACAGGGACCATAAAAATCCGAGATTGATTTTTCTTTTGTCTCCACCACCAGGTAGCAATTATATTGGTTTAATAGCAGGTGGACACGCGAGCAGTTTATCGAGCTACTAGTGAGTGTGGGTTTTTTGTGTACTTGTATTGTGTATGGTTCGGCAGTGTGTTGTGTTGTGTATGTATATATTTATTTTACATACAATATTTATTTTACAAAACAGATAGACGATATTTAGTTATACATATATTACAAATAGTTATACATATATTTAGTTATATGATATAAATACGATATTTATACGTACAATATTTAGAAAGCATAGATAACAAAGATGTTCTTAATTGTAATAAATATATTTAATTCTTTTAAAAATAAGACGAAATGTCAAGCTAAAGCACTAGTCTCAGCCGAGTGGTAGGTGTCTGCTTCTTCTTCGGTGGTAGATTAGAGACATCGCCCAGGTGGTTGTCTGTGGTGAGAGCTGACGTACAAGGGTTGGTGTTAGGAAACCAACTCGGTTCTGGGGATATTGGTTGCTAACAACTGGAGTTGATGTAGTGGTCAAACGTGTTACTGCATTTCATAATTTTTGCGGCACGACATTCCCACTTCCATTTCTTAATTTTGGTATCACGGTTTTCATATTTCCATTTCATAATTTTTACACCACAACACTCACACTTCCATTTCTTAATTTTGGTATCACAGTAGAGCATATTTCCATTTCATAATTTTTGTATCACAGTTTTCATATCTCTTAATTTTGGTCTCACAATTTTCATATTTCCATTTCTTAATTTTGGTATCACAGTTTTCATATTTCATAATTTTGTTCTCACAATTTTCATATTTCATAATTTTGCCATCACAGTTTTCATATTTCCATTTCATTTTTTTTTTTTGCACCACAACATTCACACTTCCATTTCTTAATTTTGGTATCACAGTTGTCATATTTCTATTTCATAATTTTTGTATCACAGTTTTCATATCTCTTAATTTTGGTCTCACAATTTTCATATTTTCATTTCTTAATTTTGGTGTCATGGTTTTCATATTTCATAATTTTGGTCTCACAATTTGCATATTTCATAATTTTGCCATCACAGTTTTCATATTTCCATTTCATATTTTTTTTTTCACCACAACATTTACACTTCCATTTCTTAATTTTGGTATCACAGTTGTCATATTTCCATTTCATAATTTTTGTATCACAGTTTTCATATCTCTTAATTTTGGTCTCACAATTTTCATATTTCATAATTTTGCCATCACAGTTTTCATATTTCCATTTCATATTTTTTTTTGCACCACAACATTCACACTTCCATTACTTAATTTTGGTATCACAGTTGTCATATTTCCATTTCATAATTTTTGTATCACAGTTTTCATATCTCTTAATTTTGGTCTCACAATTTTCATATTTCCATTTCTTAATTTTGGTATCATAGTTTTCATATTTCATAATTTTGGTCTCACAATTTTCATATTTCATAATTTTGCCATTACAGTTTTCATATTTCCATTTCATATTTTTTTTTTGCACCACAACATTCACACTTCCATTTCTTAATTTTGGTATTACAGTTTCATATTTTCATTTCA